>JAUOBX010295609.1:0-10335 GCA_032360705.1 Eupentacta quinquesemita
TTGGAAAATGTATCATGACACCCGGGTTCGAGACCACCAGTTGGCTTCCATAGCGCAATTGGCATTGCGCTCGCACGTGAAACGGTATGTCTGCGGTTTGAATCTCGGTGGAGCCATGTGCTTTTCACGTCTTCCAGATTATTGATCCTCAGTCACAATTTACAGGACGCTTGCAAGTGAAGCGGGAGGTCCACGGTTCGGAATCCAGCGAGCCATGAAAAGTGTTCAGGTCGTAATATATCATCATTGATCTCTGGAAGGGATGGGCTTTTCACTATTTCCGGATTCTCGATCTTCAGCCACAATTTCTTAAATATATATATGAATATATATATATTGGACTGAGGATCGGAATTGTTTTAGTAGTGGAAAGCATATGCATATATTTGATATATATATCTATGGGTGTGTGTGTGTTAAGTATAACGTCCTTCGTATTTGACTGTCTGAACCGAGGGTGGGTTTCAAAACCCCATAAACTATTTGGTGAAGTTGAGACGTACCCATTCAGTGACTACTCCGAGAGGGCTCGTAGGTATCACAAATTCACAATTACCCATTAACTTAGGTGACTCCGGTGAGCGAGCTAATAACCGTGTAATATATAGACACCAACCGACATTTATCCACGTATAACGTTGGTTCTTGGCGTGTTCGGGCATTCGGGCGAGGCAAGCGTCCACTCATACGGGTACTGAGGTTCCTGATATGCCTTCGAAGACAGCATGCGGGTTAGTATTCCCCGTGTTGGGACGAATTCCTGACCTGCACAGGCTTCCGGTTCGCATCAGCTGCGGAGAGGATCGGGCAGACTGGTAGTTGGTATCTACGGGTTTTAGTGAGCCTATTTGATGGGTATCGGCACATGAATCCGTGGTTTCGCTTCTCGATCCGAAATAAGGCACTTCTGTAGCAGACAATTGTGAATTTTTTCTTCAGAAGAACTATTGCCACGAATTACGAGGGAGCAGCGCTCTTTGAGCTTAGTAGGGAATTACTAAAACACGAGTTCGTATATCTGCGAACTGCGAATACGTATATGTTCCTATAGAAGAAGAATCCGAGTGGACACTACAGTAACAACATCGCCCTTTTCATTTTCCCAGGCGCTGGCGTCAAATTATTGAATGTTACAGCATTTTCGACGGAAGAACACCTGTGAGTATGATGAGAAGCGGGGACGTACGGGAGGGTATGGTGGTATGGCATATTACGGGTCGCGAATGCACAAACTCGTTTACATCGGTACACCACGAATACTGAATACCCATAGCGCAAGCCCACTGTCGGCACCATCTGAACTACTGATAAATTAACACAGTTCAGCAAAAAAAAAAACTTGCTATTTTCGGTCGCATACGTTGAGATGTCAGGCGATCGGATATCTTCCTCTAATTATTGACGCATGTAACTGCATGGTGTGGAAAGAAGTGAGCGAACGTCATATAGTATTAGTGGTTAACGAATTATACATTCATATGTGATTTTGTGAGCCTATTTTACCTACTCATGCGTGGAATCCATACCTAAAACCACCTTGTGAGGGCACGTTAGTTGCCTTATTTTCCCCGGAGGGTGAATGGCAATATACTGACTACATTAGGATGGCATCTGAGTCGTTGGTAGAATGGTGAGTTCGTAGGTACATAGGTAGCAAAAAGTACATACCAGTCATCCAAGACTGGAATATGTTTGCATAGTAAGTTCATTATGTAACTGGAGGTGAATACAATGTTACATTATGTGTCAGAGTCGTTATGGGAAGGGAACAGGCAATGAAAAGGGGTAGGAGATCATGTACAATATACGTGTATGACACATATGGTGTGCAAAATAATAGGGCGAGCTAGTTTCTGATAAGTGCTATTTCACCTCTGCAAAACGTTTTTGTATGGAAATTTGGTTTATTGAAGTGAGAATTGGCGTGAACCCGTTGGGCGTGAGGCCTTAACTGGAAAACACTTGTGCAGGACTTGCGAGATTATGTGAAACTGTACACTGGTTGTGATGGGTGTCCCTCGAGGCCCCAAAAATGTGTGTACAAAAAGTGTATCAGTGTTTAGGTAATAGCATTTTGCAAATTGTCTACTAATTACTTTTTCTCTTCAAGGCAACAGAAAATCTGGAGTGAAAACTGTCCGATTACCCAAGGGGAAGGATCGGTGACGAATCCTTGTTGAATATGGACAAGGTAAACCGTTTGCACTTCATTCCTGTAACGTACATTGTCAGGAATGTTATCAGTTGAGTAAAATCAGTCAATCGGCCGGTTGCTGCTGGTCTGTTGGGTTTTCGGGGGACCGATGTGTCTATCGAAGTACTTCGGTTCAGGTGTGGATGTGCCAGAGGAGGACATTCTGGGCGGTATGTGGGAAACTACTAACCACAAGGCTACAAGTGGCTTTTGATGAAAGAATCCTTGCCTGAAGCATCTCGTTGGGAGGGTCTGAAGCGAGGTGTAATGATTGATTTCGATCGAGTCATGTTGAGGATTGGACCATCGTTCGGAGAAAGAGACGTACCAGCCTGAATGACTCTTCCTTGACCGAGGATGTAATTAGTTACTATTTGGCTAAATTGACGGAATCACTCTCATCTTTTGTTGCACCCTGCTGCTCATCAGATTGGTGAAATATGATACGCCCTCCGGTTTCCCACTGGGTTTTGCTTCAGTCGACTGGAGCGTCGCCTGTGTGAGATGTCCCACTTTTCTGACCAGTCCCATTTGGTCACTCCCGTTGTCTTCTATTGTTATGCCGGGGCCGATGGGAAGGCCTCGGAAATGATCCAAGTAAAAATAGGTACGGTGATGTTTCTCCAGGAGAGTCTACGCGCAGTGAGGTGTGGCCTGTAGGGTATGCTGCTCGTCGTGACTGCCGGTAAAGGACTGTCTGATTGTTGTTTCCCCAGCTGGGGGATTTCTCCCAGTGCGTCGCGCATCTGGCTCCATGGACTTCTATCCATGGCTGCGGACTACAATATCAACCTCTGCTATGGCAGTTTCAGCACGTGCTTATGTAATATGTATAGCTACGGCCAGTTCATTTTGGCAACACTTTAGCCGGAGTTGTGACTTCCCTGGTTTGCCTACGGGCTGTTATGTGAGGGCTCTCATAGAATCAGACTAAAGACCGCAAATTTTCATCTGAACAATCTTTGCAGTGTTTGCAGGATAACCATGGGATGTTTGTTTCGTTGCGTCATAGAATAGGCACAGAGTATCGCATCATTCGAGACAGCTAACATTTGTCAAGGACTTGATATGTATTTTCCCATTAAGGAATCCAACAATCTCGTCAACGTAGCCGTAAAATCCCTGAGACATGGCTGACGTGACTTCACCAGCTCGAAACGTACAGCCGACAGGCAAGTGATTGCAGATGCCGCAATTTATGCTGCTGCCGTACTTGACATTATACGCGACTACATATCGTAAACAGCTGCATATGTATACGTATAGTACATTGAACGTATAACGCCCTCTGATTGCTGGCGTCCGGAGCCAGCAGAAGCTCCGGACCGCTTGATCTCTGCCTCCACACCGGAAACTATAGAAAAATGGAGCTCAGTGTGATAAATCGCTGGCCGTATATCCTGGCTGTTGGCATCTGGAGCCGACCGTGCCTCAAAACTCAATGGCATTGTGGACTCTGACTAATTCGCCCTGGTCGACGGGAGGTTCAATCCGGTCCCCGATCCAACACGAAATGGATTCCCCGGACGTCAGAGTGTATGACCTCCTTGGCAGATGAGGAACATGCCCTTGTTGACGAATTGATAACGTTAACTCTAGGTACCAGCGGAGCGCCGTTCCATTTTTTTGCAAAAAAACGTCCGGCGGGGTGAGCCGCGGGGGCCGCCACATGCGGAGTTCCGGAGTTCTACCGATTTTCCTGCGGTCGGCTCATTGATGACTCGTTTCCGGTGCTGTGGTCCAAGGTCTCCTCCCCACGGGTGATTATGGTGTGTCCCACTCTGCTACGCTCTCCTACGGTTTTCTCCGGAGTGTCTCCTCGGCGTGGCCGATACACATCAACCTGCTGGAGGCGGAGGCAGTGGTCAAAGCCATCAAACTCTTTGGAGACATGTTGCACCACCATGTTGTCACGGCCATTCCGCACAACTCTACGCCAGTAGCGTACATCTGCAAGGAAGTGGGAGCCAAGTCTCTTCTGCTCCTGTTCAGTACAGGGGACATTTTCCTCAGGGGACCATCTCGACAACCTTCGCATCGGACTCCGAGCGACACAATCAGCGGAGAAGCTGATTGCGCCAGCGGACAGGCTATTTAGACCTATAACCTGTTTAGCCACCTCGAGCACTCACACGTCGACCCATTTACAACACATAGCAACGCGGGTTTCCGACGTTCCGTTGCCATACATTTAGTTCGGCAGCGTGGGAAACGGATGACTCATCTTCCCCGTTGAACGGGTTTCACGCGTACGCCTTCCCTCCCATCATTCTCATCGACCGGATACTCGTCAAACTACGGGCTTCCTGCACAATTATTTGGTTAGTGGCGCCATGTTGCCCGACGCAGCATTGGTTTTTGTTTCTCCTGTTACTTCTCGTTGACCTGCCAATCCGTCTACCAGAAGCGACAGTACCACTTACACAGTGGTAGGGCAGGGCACATGGACGGGACAGCAGCAACCGAGATGCTGGCTGGGTTCTTCTGTGGAGAGTTTGTCCTCACGAAGAAAGCAACAAGGGGCCACCGGCAGCCTGGGCGAACAAAGGGCCCGGGTACTACTTTGGTCAATTTTGATCATGCCGTTGACGATCAAAAACCATGCCCGCGATAGCGTAGCCCGACACAACACGATAGGCGCCCAACCGCCGCATATTCCATTCACTCGTTTGGCGGCGGCTTCAGTTTTTCTGGCAGATAACTAGCAAGACGCATCACCCTGGGACGGGGTGGTCCAAGGTCAGGCGTCATTTCGTGAGATCGCTAATAATTCATCCGGACGGACGGTCGTTGCGTTCGTTAGAGCTTTTGGTTTCACAGCTCTAGATGTTAACTGGTTAAGAAGACCCGATTAGGAGGCAATTTCCCCACGGCTCCGTCAGAGCCGTGAGCGATAACCTTGTTAAGCCTACTCGAGTACTCACTCGTCGACTTATTTACAACAACGGACAACACGAGGTTGCCGACGTTCCGTTGCCAAATATTAAGCCCGGCAGCGTATAGTACGGATGACTTCTCGTCCCTATTTGACGAGTTCTACGCCTCTCCTACCATCATTCTCATCGACCGGGTACCCGTCAAACTACCGGCTTCCAGCGCAATTTGTTGGTTAGTGGCGCCGTGTCGCCAACGCAGCAATGGTTTCCATTTCTCCGCCACTCCGTCTACCAGAGACAAAGTACCGCTCACGAAGGAGCGAGGCCGGGTACATAGACAGCGATAACCTACCTCTTTCTGCCTGGCATTCGCTGCTGCCGACGATTGGCTACTCGTAACCGTCGTCCAGACGGGAGGCCCTCGCCCATACCTGACGGATCATGACTCTCCAGCAGGGAGGAGTTATCGCCGCGTTAGTCGGTTACCTGCTCGGGCGCTCTCTCCTACATGCTCGCAGACCAGGTTCTCCCCTCTCCGGAGTGTCTTCTCAGAGTGGCCGCTACACATCAACCTGCTGGAGGCGGAGGCAGTGGCCAAAGCCATCGAACGCTAGGGAGCAAAGTTGCACCACCGTTTCGTCACGGCTTTTCCGCACAACTCTACGCCAGTAGCGTACATCGGCAAGGAAGTTGGAGCCAAGTCTCTTCCGCTCCTGTTCAGTACAGGGGACAATCTTCTCCGATGCGACAGCCTTCGCATCATACTCTGAGCGACACATTCAGCGGGGAAGCTGATTGCGACAGCGGACAGGCTATATAGACTTGACCCCAGCCACGGTCTTGTCAAAGCCGTTGGCGATTAACCTGTTTGATCTCCTCGAGCACTCACACGTCGACCCATTCACAACACAAGCTAACGCGGGAAACGGATGACTAATCTTCCCTGTTGAACGGGTTCCACGCTTTCCGCTTCCCTCATTATTCTCATCGACTGGGTACTCGTCAAACTACCTGTGGTGGTCCAAGGTCAGACGTTTTTTGTGTTGAGATGACCAATGATGACGGACGTTCGTTGCGTTCGCTAGAGCTTTTGGTTTCGCAGCTCCAGATGCCGCTTACGCAGGGGTAGGGCCGGGCACATAGAGGGGACGGCAGCAACCGAGACGCTGACTGGGTTCTTCCGCGGAGAGATTGTCCCCACGTAGGAAGCAGCAAGGGGTCACCCTCAGCCGAGACAAACAAAGGACCCGGATGCTATTTTGGTCATTTTTGCACAGGCCGTTGACGATCAAAAACGGTGCCCACGACACACTAGGCGCCCAACTGCCGCTTATTCAATTTACTCGTTCGGCGGCGGCTACAGTTTTCCTGGCAGATAACTAGCAGAACTCATCACCCTGTGATGAGGTTGTCCAAGGTTTATAGACGTCCTTTGGGATGAGATTGCTAATGATTCATCCGGACGGACGGTCGTTGCGTTCGTAGGAGCTTTTGGTCTCGCAGCTCCAGATTCAAACTGGTTAGGAGGACCCGATTAGGAGGCTAATCCCTCACGGCTCCGTCAGAGCCGTGAGCGATCAACTTGTTAGCCCCTCTCAAGTGCCCACTCGTCGACTTATTTACAACACCGAACAACACGAGGTAACCGACGTTCCGTTGCCAAAGACGCAGCCCGGCATCGTAGAGAACGGATGACTTCTCGTCCCTATTGGACGGTTCCTACGCCTACACCTTCCCTACCATCAGTGCCATTGACCGGGTACCCGTTTGACGGGCTTCCAGCACAATTATTTGGTTTGTGGCGCCGTGTTGTTCGACGCAGCAATGGTTTTCGATTCTCTGCCACTCCGTCTACCAGAGGCGCAGTACCGCTCACGCAGGAGCGAAGCCGGGTACATAAACCGCGGCAACCTACGTCGTCCTGTTTGGCATCCGCTGCTGCCGACGATTAGCTACTCGTAACTGTCTTCCAGACGGGAGGCCCTCGTCCATTTTCGCAGGGAGGAGTTATAGCCGCGTTAGTCGGTTACCTGCTTGGGCGCTGTCTACTACATGCGACGCAGATTCCCGACGTTCCGTTGCCATATATTTAGCTTGGCAGCGTGGGGAACGGATGACTCATCTTCCCCGTTAGAAGGGTTCCACGCTTACACAATCGTTTGATTAGTGGCGCCATGTTGCCTGACGCAGCATTGGTTTTCGTTTCTCATGTTACTTCTCGTTGGCTTGCCGATCCGTCTACCAGGGGTTGGGCACGCAGACAGGACGACAGCAACCTACGTCTGCTTGGAGGGTATCCGGCCTCGTCTCCAGGCGAGAGGCCTCCAACGGATTATAGCAGCAGCCCACCGTTCCTTTGCGGCCTTCTCTACGAGGTAATGCATGAACTACAGATCGACGAATGCCGCTACTCCCAGCCGGTTTCCAGATAGCCCAGCAGTGTAGAGCAACGATACAACAACAACTTCTGCAAGTTGGACCCAGCCAGAGGCCAGCGACGAAACAGTTTTCACCAACCTGGTCGCTCTCAAGGGTCATAGTGGTTCTGGGGAACCTGGTACTACCCTTTGCATGAGTCCACCCTGGACCTCCTTGAACCCACAATATGGTGTTTCTGGTCGCTGCCGCCTTGGCGCGGCGCTGAAACTGCCTCGACGCCCTCACCACGAAACCGGATTTTCTACGACACGACACGACCAAGACGGGACACGCCTCCTTCCTGACTGAGCGTTTTCAGCTAAGAGCCAGTCCGTCTCTTTCACACAACATATCTTCCTCCCGGCCTTTGACAACTCTATCCGGTGCCCTGGTAGGGCGCTACGCTGGTACGTTAAAAAGGATAAACTCATCTTAAATCATGACCAGCTCTCTCGCTGGATGAGTGACCTTGCCAAGCCCCACGTCTCTGAGGGAGAGTCAGCCTCTCTTCGAACTTGGTTTGCGGGCGTGCCTCCCGAAGACATCATGAAGGTGGTGAATTGGAACGCCATCCACCTTCGATAGCAAGTACCTCATCGACACCATCTCATCCGAAGCAGCATCCGCCTGGGCATCACTCCGACGTCCGACTCACACCGGGCCAGCCACGACAGTGACTGCTCATGTTTATATAGAGTGAAGGAGTAACAAGATAGATTCAATGAAATAAGAAGAAATTGTTAATCTGCGAGCTACGACACTCACTCATACTCTGGGCGGTCAAGAGCGCCTGTCTCAACAAAAGGAACAACAGCCCTAATATTCTCGATGCTTGCGCCTAGAAAGTCAGAAGGGGGTTTGTGATGCCAGAATAATAATAATCTAAATAAGGTGAACATCTCCTCTTATTTTGTGCAATTTTGAATAATGATCCGATGGCCAGCGATACGATTCCTTGTGGTGAGAGGAACAGGGATTGATTTTTAGCCAGAACAATTGACTCAATAGCTCGACAAGCTGATGTCACTATTACATGAAATTATCTTGTTAGCCAGGGGCTCAGGAGTCATCCAGTGCATTGGATCGCGGTGACTAGGACTCCCAATTCTCTCGTGAACTCCTGGGAGGGCGGCCTGGATTGTTGAACATTCCCTGAATCAGCTTGCAGATCTATCTATCGCCTCTATCTCCTGGGACAGGAAGGTATATCCCGATTGCAGCAATATTCCGACTACGTCTCAGGTCTGTACCATCGGAGCCGTGGATCGCACGTCGGATCCTTGGGGTATATGCAGGCAGCTGTTGCAAGGACAGTATCCAGTTTGAAAAAGTAGAGGCAGTTGAATCGTGTCTCTCTGGTGACAATGGACCTGAATCTTGTTCTGACACAGCGGTACTGGGCTGTCCAGCAGACGCAGATGTTGGTCATTCGTAATACTGAGTTGTAGAAGAAACCACCGTCGAGTTTGCTACTGAGAGCTGATGAGAAGCAGCGTGAGTTCAGACGACTGAATCCTAGCTAGGCAAGTTGGCTATGTCTCCTGTTGCAGACAGGTCAATATGAAAAGAAGAAAAGAAAGACGGAAATGTCGAAAAGGTGACCGGCTCGCGGTTTAGAGACACCACTCGTTGAGATCGAGACTGGAGATCAGGCTGGTCGTCACAGAGAAGCGGTGACATGTTATGTTTGACATAGATAGATATCAGTTTATTGTCCATTTCAACAAAACAGAAATTGGTTTCTGCCGACAGTGAACAACGATACAGAAATAATATATACACTTATTCAACAATATATACGAACATGACATGCTGTAGCAACTGAACTGTGAGTTATGTAGAGCGAGTAGCTTTAGAGTCAAAGTAGTGGATGGCCTCTGGAAGGAATTGATTGCGAAATCTGCATGTGCTCGTGTTCGGAACCTGTAGCCTTATACCTGATCTATTGTACTGTATGAGAGTATGGAAGGCGTGGGTGGAATCTCTCATGATATTTTCAACTTTCTTCAGTAGGCTTTTCTCGTAAATAGAGGTGAGTGTTGGCAGACTTATACCGATGCAGCGTTGAGCGGATTTCCTATGGTGTCCAAATTACATTGTTTTAGTTTTCTGAGGAAGTAGAGACGTTGGCAAGCTATTCCTGGTTGTAAGACTGTGACCCAAAGGACCCTGACTCCAGTGTAAAGTTGCCCTGGACCACTCCTCGGCCTCGAGGTGAACGATATACTTTTTGCACTGGGCCGAAGGCCCGGGCGCAGTCTCTCTGCCCCAAGCAACCCCCCCTCTGACAGTGACTGGTTGGAGGTGATGTGGGCCCCCGGTCTGGGGTCACGCAGGGGCATCCCCGTCGTCGCACCTATAATGACAGTCATGACGTCGTCTGTTGACGAGTATGGATTTGGATTAAAGCGATTAATGTCGCATTCTGAATCTGCAAAGAGAACGCTTCCTAGACTGACAGCGTGGTCCAGTGGTGGTTGACACCGGTTCGCTGGGGCAGGTGGCAGGAACCACTGGTGATACCTGGAGCAGCTGTTGTCCCCTACAGGAAGGTTGAAATGCTCGTCGGAGGGAAAGTTAAAGAGTGTTCCTCTCCTGCTGTGTCAGTAGGAAGGTTACACGGGCCGACAACTGACCATGTGACGGTCAGCTGCTTACAGAGCAACCCGTGGCGACCAAGTATTTCTCAAAATCGCAACCATATATCATCAGGGACGAGTCTCTGGCGTCTTTTGCATCGTAGCGAGGATCCTGAAAGATAACTTGATGGCGTCCTCTCCGGCGGAAGTGGCGGCGCCTGAGTGTGTGGAGAGCGGCGGCAAAAGTGGAAGGTACATCTAGCGCTAT
>JAUOBX010295720.1:0-11207 GCA_032360705.1 Eupentacta quinquesemita
GATTCCCATTATGTGATCGAGATGTGATCGAGAGATCCGATTGCGTGAGTATATTCGAGATACTGCGTATACTAGGAGGCTGTGTCAGTGGGTGAGGGGATGATCAATGGCCATATAATCCATCACAATTATATCGCCAATTATTGTTTCATTGATACAAATCGGGTACAGTTAGTTTACCCATTAAGATGATAGCTAGTGGATAGTTCACTAGATAATGCGAATCTGATTTGAAAAAAATACTATATATGTGTGGTATATACTAAACAATGTATATGCATGTGTGAGATTGTTATGTCAGTGCCACCGTTTCCGTTGAGCTGTGTCAATTGCTTACTGAGGCAAAATCAAAGGAGGGAAGTTATAAGTGAAATATATGTTATTCAATACGACGTCCTGCACAGCTGCTTCAGCTATGATTAATAGATTCCCGCAGGTAAATTAATTGCTACTGAAATGACTACTACTTTTGCACTTCTTCATGGTATTCCCATTTCGGGGCCTTCGCGTCGGTATTTGTGTATGCCTGGGTAGAATAGAAAGAAAACAAGCTATAATTGGCTGTTTATAACGTTTTGGACGATGATACGTATATTCTCTATATTATCATATGCTCCAAAGTTATTCGTCACTACGCGAAATGCGAAAATACTGATTTTCATAGATTCGTCACGTATTCGTCACTACGAGAAAAAATATTTGCTGTTTTCCAAAGGTATTGCATTTAGCAAAGCCATTGAGGTCGCATTGCGTATCGACGAATCCTACATTCGCCACTACGTGAAATGCAAAAATAAAAGATTTTCATATATCATTGTCTTCGTCTCCAGCCCGTGCAGTATCTAGACTTAAATGTTTATTATTATCGCCAGATCGACTAAAATCAATAAAACCCAGCAGCAGTCAATTACCGTGTGGATAAAATCGTATGACTGCTGTTGATTAACGTCGAATTCCAGCTGACTTTCAGTCATGGAAGAATGGAACCATGATACCATGAATCAAAGGTTGACGGATTATTCCACTCGCTTGATCTTCTTAATTGGATAAGGCTGATTCACAGTCTAATTGTTTCTGTTATGTCATAATTCACGTCAATTTCATGAGTAATGTATTTGGTTGCATTGCCAGTCATTTACGCCAGATATTGATATTCTATGTATTCATTGAAGAGTTTAATAAAATGTGACACACAACAGATAAATACCAGCTACTGACATACACTTATTTTAGCTAATAATTCTCTCTGGCATGCAGTGCCTTATTAGAAACAAGAAAGAAGAACGAATCAACATGGAAACATGAAATTGACTTCCAATGATAAAACACAGAGCTCTCGAAAACTTGATAACACACGCTTCTCTGCAGACTACTGTGTTTTCTCATGTATTGTCACTATATTGTTAGTTGCTTTCAGAACTATCTCTCATCGCCATGCTTTCTATCCGATATAACATGGTCTAAATGTTAGGATATGTCAAGTCGAGTATAGACGAACGACAGATATGTCAAATGGCTTTCAGCCGTAAACAAAGATGACTTGGTAGACAGTTTCACTGCGAGAAAGAAAAATAAATTCGTAAAAGACACCCCTTTGTTTTCTTGCAGACTACTGTGTTCCTCGTTTCTTAGTGTAATGGTACGACATGGCCAGTTTCCTTCGGAACGATCTTCCATCGTCATGCATGCTATTGTCCCAATATAACGGGGTATAAATGCTAGTATCAACAGATTCGTCGAATGCCCGTCAGTCTTAGACACAATTGACTTGGTAGTCAGTGTTACGGCAATAGAAAGAAAAAACAAATATGCGTCAAACATCCCCTTTTACCCACACTCTCCCAGCCTACTGTATTTCTCACGTATGCAGAGCGTCTTGGTGCTTTTGAGCAAAATTAATGTGTTTAACTTCAGCATTAGACTGGAAATGAAAAAAAAAACATCAAACGGTGTCAGAATATGTTTGTGAGAGATAAGTTTATGAGCGATGAGGATACCTCTTCCAATATAGCAATACTATGCTGACTGTTCGAGCTTACCGATACCAACAAATGGGCATAATAGTGGTTATAGTTTTATCCAGTGAAGATATTGTTTTCATTTTGAAGGAAAAAACAACATTGACTAATGCATTTATTGGCAGAATTATGCGACGATCATAGTGTAAACTTCCTCCGACTCTGTCACAGGCCATCTGATTTGGATAGACGGACTAATTTCCTTCATATAATCAGGGTCTATCTATAATAAAAGTACATTGCATTGTATATACTTTTGCCAGTTGAATATGAGAAGCCCTATCACCTACTGACTTTTCTCGAGCATGCAATCTCAATCCTTTTTGATTGTCCGCATCATAAATACTGGTATTATATGTTGGTCTATCGCTGTAAGGAAGGCCTGTCATCCCCCTATTTCTCCAAATACGATGAGTGTCTGCTGGACAGCTCATGTCATGTTTGATATCAACGGACAGCCTCAGCCTTCTTGAACAGGGTTGAGTCATTTTGGGTACACGCCACCTGAGTGTCCACAACAAATTCAATTGACTTTTTGTTCTTCACACTCCAGTTCACACTTCAGTTTGATATGGCTTCGCTGATCCTGGTCACTAGGATTTCATACTCTGACCTCTACTGAACTCAGATGACTAGACCACTTTAGTGAGCATGTTCTCAAATATGTTGAGCCCATATGCCAAGTGTGAATAGCAACCATCCAAATGGGTCTTAAATATTGTGTTTACAAGCATAGGTGTCACATACACTCATACATGCGACAGAACTGCATAAATAAAAGTCTATCACACCTACAAAATTGTTCAACTGCCGAAACCTGATAGGAAAACCTCCCTAATGGGTATACTGATGAATCAGGTTTTCCCTTACCATAGGGCAACTCCGTGAGAAAAACGATGCCGGGTTAGTTTTTCATATGTCGTGAGCTGGAATAGTTCGGTTCTCCGACCTTGAAAAAGCAACTCAACATAATAATAATATGTCCTTTTTTTCAATGAAGCTTCATGTTTGAAGCTCAAGTTGATAACCTCTCTGGAAAAGAAGACGAGGCACTGCACACTGGATCAGTATGTTTGAAAGCGGATAGGCAACGAGTCATTTTTATCCCATATTGCCCATACTGCGCTGACCAAAAATATCGAACAGCTATTCAGCGAGGAGGAAGCGATGTAGATATTTTATTCGAAATATTCAAAATAAATTCCTACTAAATTCCGCTCAAATAAATACTAACACGCCTGGATTATAACAATCATCTATTCGTATCTATAACAATACCTCAATAATTAGTTTATTCAGATTAGCATATATATTTGCAGTTATCTGATTTCATAGATGAAGGCCAACAAATGAATGGATTGATTTTCGAGTATCCAATATTCCTTTGTGCATTCCTCAGATATTGTCCATCAATATCCAAACTACGGGAGAATAGAATTCTGAAAAACACAAAACGATATACTACAGGTTATATCAAATTTGAAGAGCTGGCAAGACAATCCTGATCAATGAGAGTATGCATATAGTACTGTGTTATCGAAGGTCAGATTTGCTTAACCCTTTATATCGGTAATGAAACACAGTTATGGCATTGTCCTCCATCAAAAGAAATTGGCTAATAAAGAAAAAAAGTTATGGATAGGATCCAAAATGTTAATTAGTACCCACATATATATATGTTGTCCTTGGATTGAGGATTTCAAAAATGTTGACCGAACGTGAAACAGACCCATTGTGTATGCAAATATGCAACTAGCATGATTTGAAAAATATGTAACTAATTTCACAAATTTTCGGCCCTATTATTGTGCATTTTATAATTTTTTCCCCGAATAAAAGCTTCAGAATAGTAGCGAAAGAACATTCACCTTTCATCTGGACCATAAATATGGTTTGGAAGCATATATTCCACTAATTTTCGTGGAAACTCTACATATTGTTTCATATGGGCGTTATTTTAGAGCCTAACCTAGACTAGGCCCATACCTACATTATAGTCTAGGTGTTAGGATACGGCTAGAATTTTAGTTCACCAAAAACGGTCTCCAAAGAGCAACAAGCTGACTCACTATGCATGCATGCCAGCAGGGCATGTCTTATTCTTCTGTTTACTCTTCTTCTTTTCTGGTTATGCCCCTCGTGTTGTTTGATTATTACTAATTCAGAAGACCATCATCGGAAAAAGATTTTGGATGAATGACGTTTTTGAAGTTAGCTCACGGCTCCAGCAGCGCCCTTGAAAGGATTATTCGTCTGTCTATACTTTTGTAAAACTCAGCTGTACTACGGTAGCTTTGAATTGCCACAACATCAACTTTGTGGGCCAGATGCTAATTTGGGGAAGATGATTGGTATTTTGGAAGGTTTTTCACAGTTTTTTTCTCGAGATTTCTGCCTTTTATAAATAAATTATTCAGAATGGGTTTGGGGGCTTGCATACAGCTCAGTAATCATGACAGCAAGTTTTAGACGAATTTTGACCTTGGTGGGTTTTTCTGTCCAGAGTACAATCCATCTTGGAAAGTCGAAAATGTCAGGGGCAAAATGTCAAATTTCAAATGGGATCAACTCAGTTGATTTCTCGCAAACTTGCTCTTGTTTCCTCTTGAATAGCAACATTTGCAGATCTGTGGGACTCAAGATGACAATGTGGGATTTTTTTTTAAGAGTGACCTTTGACCTCCCTTTGCTCCATGAGAAAAGGGTAATTAATGCGATTGTTCACACTTCGTCGGATATGGACGGAACTTAGTTGATTCGGACTAGAGTTGGTCCTGATCAACATTGAGGTCATCGAGAGTAGAATCACTTAGAATTGAGCGAAACGAAGTGAACTACATTTATTGGCGACCTCATTCGAAAGTTACTATAGAATAATTTGAACAGATATATGCACAATAGCCGTTCAGCCGCTTAAACATATTTAAGATCTCGATACTATCATGCTTGGTTAATCATTTGAATGTATGTACATTTATCCGTGTTAATCCTCAGCACCTTTGAAACGTTTACATTTTTTGTAGGAATCGAGCAAAACGTAGTAAATTACATTAATTGGCGACCTAATTAGAAGGGTACTATAACATAATTTGAACAGATATATGCACAGTAGCTGTTCTCAATAATATCCTGCTTGGAGTAATTATTTGAATGTTTGAACATTTATCCATGTTAATCCAACACTTTTACGTGTCCCTAGAATGTAACAAAATTCATTATTGTTCATCAATAATTCAACATCATCGACACAACATGATACATCGTTGGTGGTCGTTTGGCCGACGTCATCCTTAAGTCTGAGTATGTTTTCGGACGTACAGTATAAGAAGTTGGGCGTCATTCCCTTGAATTATTTTGTCATTTACGAGAAGGTCGCGTCAAGGCTTGCTATTCAATGTTTTGAACATTAATATAATACATTGGTATATATTAACAGATGAAACAAAAAGCCATCTAATTAGACATTCACTAACATAAAACAACTACCAGAGGCCAAGCCATACCAAATAGTGGTTGGAACAAAAACATGCCGGAACTGTGTCCTATTAGTGTACAGCCAATGGGTTCCGACGAAGATAACGCTATTGGTAGGTGTCGATAATTTGTAATGATCCCTTTTTCATATTTTGTTCTATACCCACTGGGCTAGATTTAGTTTCATCTAGGTAGACGTTGTTCTTATATTCATGACATAAAAAAGTGGATATGAAGTAATACAAAGAAATGAATATATTGAATCTGGCAGCAATGAAGATGGTCATTATTCTAATTACTCTCATCTTCGTTAACTCATGTATAGACCAATGAAAATAGCTAATAGAGAGTGCCTCGGTAAGTGAATATGAGGTTAATAGGGAATAAATACAATTTAAACTGTCCAGCATTGTGGATTTACCCATTACTCTTTCTCATACTAACCGACGAAAATGATATCGTCCAGGAAGTTACCCACCGGCTGCTGATAAAACATTGGGCAGGATTCCAACTGAAATCAGGCATCATTCTTTTACCGTCGTAATCTTAAACCTATTTTCATCGTATGTGGTCTGGGTACACTGCCTGGCGTGAAATACTGATGGATCGGAAATTACTGTGATCGTCCTCTTACATTAATAACCCACCTGGGGAGGGTCGCCTTGGAGGGGTATGGGAATACATTAAACCTAATTGCTTCTTTAACTACAACTAGGAATGGGGAATGCGTAACTAAGATATGCAGGTCACGGTAGCAATTACCTACATGCTGAGAATAATAATTTGAGTAGAGCTTTATTGCGACATGTAGAATATTGGCGTAACTACAATCAGAAGCAATAAAACAGACCATCCTTGCAGTTGGGGGTAACTAAGCAGCGCGCTGTCATGCTGAGTCGCCCTGTGCTTCACATTATTAGGAATGGTCATCTCCATAAGATAGCCAATGGAGCTGTCGTTCAAAATGCATGTTGGCCGATGATGATCACAGTTTGATTTGGTAAACACTTTCCCGATTCGCAAAAAATAACGAAACCAGTTTCAGAAACACACTAAATATATGATCAGGTTTCAAAATTAGGATGGATATTGAGTTGAATCGCAACTAAAATATGGTGAAACTATGTGTAGAAGTGCCTAACCTAGCATGTTTCTGTTATGTTACACAGGCGACACATCAACTTAAGACAACTATATTCTAGTCTATACCAGTGTGGGATTGACATTGGAGGTTCGTTTTCACAAGTTTATATTGTCCGTAGGCTACCCATTCGGATCCCATTCGAGTGTTTTCGTTTAGTAAACCCTGAATAATATACATTTATTATTCTTCCGCTAAGAGATGAACAGGCAACAAAGCATACAATCAACACTTATTCTCTTCACTTCGACTGTTTTTAAACAACTGGGAGTTTGCCTAGGTGTTCAGTCACGCAATTGATAATTAAAGCAGTATCTTAGAGATATGCTGTATCCACTAATGGGTTGTTTAATGCCCAATTTTCACAACCCCCCCAAGAAATAAGCAGTGTCAATTGTATGCACACCAAACTTCAGTCAGCGAGAGATCTAGCGACCAAACATGATTGTCCTCGCACTAGAGTCGGAGCAAAGTCACACAGACCAATGCCCACTCCTATCGAGAGACATACTCAGATGTCGTCGAAGAATGCTTTGACAAATTATCACCTGACGAACGACTCTGATGATCAACTTAAACGTATTTACGTCATTGCCGCATTGTCCAATCAGCTGCGAATCCTCTGCCCAATCTGTAGAGTTGTCAGAGATGCTGACGATATGAACAAATTGCACACTCCGGGGACGATTCAGTTTCCGCGCGGAGGACGAGCCTCTATAAGTTCACCTTGCAACTGTTTTTGGATTGTTCCAAAGATAGTTAGAATATAGCTCCAGAACAAGCAGATAAGAATATTTAGGTGTTTTGTATCGTTTGGAGTTGCACCAATTTACAGTACAGGGGATTATCCACCGAAAGTCATTCTTCTTCATTGTGACTGTTTGCTCTGTATATTGTTAACGTATTCACTGTTCTCCTAGCTTGCTGGCAACAATATGCGTGTTATTTCGATGTATCTATGTTTGCTGAGAATATCGTAGATGTTACTGTTACAGAACAGTGGACTATTTAGTGGACGAAAATGGCGGAGCTCCTGTGGCAATATCGCTATCATGAGGAATGTGTTTTTCCCGCGAAGTTGTTATTTCTCGTAACGTTCAAAATATAATTCCTGGCTCGAAATAGGACCAATTCAAGGTAAGATGATTGATCTTTATCCGTGTATATCCCCATATGACTGACTTGTTAGGTGGTAGAATCATTTGACTTCAATCGTTTGTGGACGCTTCATTATTCATCATTCTGAAACAATAGTTACTGAGAGTTTCATTTATAACGAATATCGTTTCTGGTTCAGTATTTGATGCATAACTGTAGCAACATTCTGAATTATCTTACTAGTGTGAAAAGAATACACTTGGATTACATATTTCATTCTATTTTTCCCTCGAAACGAACATAATTTAATCAAATATGTAACATGTACTGATCTGAAGCCCATTTCTCTAGGCCGTCTTTAAAGTTCATCAAAATATGATATGACTATAAACATTGTTGATGCAGTTAATATTTGTACAATTTACGGTATTTTTAACAGTTGACAGTCATCGAGAACGCTTGTGATTATGAATCTGTTGTGTTTCCCAGCAGTTTCTTTATTATTGAAACCTATCATATAGACAAATGAGTAGTTCATCCTCTGCGGAGTTATTTCCATTGAAACTCTCCTAGTGAAATTTATGAGTTGGAGCTAATGATTCATAGCATGGTGAAATAGCTTTTAACAGGAGCCAATTCAGTGAGATAGTAGTGGGCGGAACCCTATAGTTATAAAGATATATTCGTTCCGGAAGCTGTAATTACACTTCAGAGGAAAACTGTAAATGCCTAGGAGTTCCATCAGCTTCCTCCAAAGGGGCTGCTCATAAGATTGTTATAATCATTAGTTTATTGACAAAATTCAGACTTATCGAGTGATTATTAGTCAATGATAGGCTGTCTGACCAATCAACGGAAAACTGCAGGCTCGATCTTGCATATTGGTCCCAACCCTTTCCTAATCCGATATATCATTCAAAGTATCACCGCTATTACAAAAAAATGACAGAAACCCTGATCGCTCAATAATTTGTGACGTCACACCTGAACAAAACTGATATTATCTATGTATTTTATTGTTTTTTTGTGCATGAGAACTCAACATTCAAAGTTTTCCTTTCTGAAATAAACTGTGTAACATCCTCACCAGAGCAAGTTTTATTGGGAAGGAAAAATAATGTTTACGTTTTGAAGAAAAACAAAGGCAATTTGCTGGGTAGTCCATGTGGTGTAATGCATGGTGGGGAAGGGTCTATCTTGCGCAATGCACATCGCCCAAACTTCGATGTCCTCTAACTATGTAATGGAACGTCGTAAGAACGGGTTAGACTGATGTATTTATCTCTGCCCAAGCTTCAAGATGAGCCCATGTTTACTTCAGTCCGCAGTTCCCCTCTAGGCTGAACGAGGATCCTGTTTTGCATCCCAGCATGGATACTGAAGTGCTGCTATATCAGGATTATATGAAAAATATTTATATCAATCCATATGTGGATACCATATCATAATTTAGAACTGACAAAAAGCGTGTGACATTAGACTATGTGACACGAATGCATATTTGAGTGGTATCAGTGCTTTGTGGGTGAACACTTCTCCAGACACATTCCATACATGTTCGAGGAATGAACACACAATCCTCAGGATTGGAAAACAGTTATGGTTTCAGCTTATGAACATGTTTGATCACATTCCCAAAGTGGGGAAAAAGTGTTCGGAAAAAGATGTGCTGGAAAGTGTTTATTTGCTCGACACTGTTTTCAGAATGTTGGTTTGCGTTATTGCAGTTGGCAACACCCACGCTGAAATGAAAAAAGATCCCCCTAAGTAGGGAGCTAATAGAATAATGTCCCGTTTTTTTCTATTTGACAGGATCATGGCTGATATCGACGACCCCGCAGGGTACAGTATTGGCGATTCAAGCTCTTACGGTTCATCATATTCTAATGGATCCGAGATTGACCTCGGTAGTCATAAGCTCGAAGCAAAGATTATCCCCGCGATATTGTTCACTATCATGATAATCGGTCTAGTGGGCAACTCTATTGTAATATTTGTCATACTCAGAGCTGGCAACGGCAGAGTAAAGAGCGCCACCAATTGTTACATCATCAACCTCGCGGTGACTGATATCTGTTTCCTGCTTTGTTGTGTTCCATGGACGTCACTGATCTTTGTATTCCACTATTGGCGATTCGGGCGGTTTATGTGCCGGTTTGCCTTCTACATGATGCACGTGAGTATCCTGCACGCATGTTTCCACTGATGGGTAGATTTGCATCACACGCGTGGTGGCGATGCTGCCTGGAAACAAATATTTGTCCAGCAATTAATGATACATCAGCTCTATAAATTGATGATTGGGGGTACCCTCATTCTGCTTGCAATACGGGCTGGTATAACCCAAATGAGTGATTCCTATCTAAAACGTGTATTGCGGCCTCAAAGCGAAACCTAATGCATGCATAATTTATTTTCAACATATGCAACCACGAAGTTTGTATATCCGTCACATTCTCGATCGGAAATTAGGGCGTTGCATGTGATTTCCCATTCGTTTCAGACGACCCAACTTGTATCTTGATGTGGTTTCGAAGTAGAACTAAAAAGTTAAAAAAATGAATGTCTAATCACACCCAGTGTGCTTTCTTACAGATCTGGCGATTTTATCGAGCTACACTCAGAGCAATTCAGTGATTATGCCATGAAACATGGAAGATGTTTAATTTAGACCACACTAATAGAATGTATTTCTTTTTTCATCAGTTCCATTCATCAGTTCATTTTATTTTTTTAGTATAACAGTGATACATTTGGCTCCATGTTTTTCTTCGGAAGACCTGAAACTTTAATACTAAACTAACTGACCCAGTCCGAGTCGCCTACTGGGACTTCAAAGGATAAAAAAGCTAGCCTCACCCATGTTTGTTTCTCTCAACATGTGAGTTCCCATCAACTTGAACCACTGAACGAAATTAAGTGATCATGTCTTGAACTAGATAAAAAGTTATTTAATGATACATACATATGACGAATCTTCAGATATTAAAAGTATCAATGATGCCAACACGTTACAGTCTTATACGCTATTTCATAGTGTTCTATGTGGTTTGTTTGAACATGATACTCACGCCAGCCTGGATGCATAAGACTCATGTTTGATGTGTGTTTGTACTCCATATACATACAGAAGTCAACAGAAAGGTTTTGTTACCTAATCATCTCTAGACTGGGCTTGTAGTGTTGGATCTGGAATACTATAACGATATTGGGTACTCTTCATTTCGACCGAAGTAACTCTCTGTCAAATGCCACAAACAAAGTAGAAAAGTATATATATGCTGGTCCAGAGTGTATAGTCTGAATGAATATAATATTTTTTATATAAAATACTGTAACTGGAAACAAAATTCCATTATGATATTTGATGGTCAGTTCATTATTCGTGGCTGGGTCACCGTTTGCATTATATTTTCATCAAATCTAACACTTCGAATACAACTGAGTTAATTGAACGAAAACGTATAGGTTTTTAT
>JAUOBX010295831.1:0-11206 GCA_032360705.1 Eupentacta quinquesemita
CTTGGCCAGGTAGTTCGTACGCCTAGCCGAAGTAACAACATACTCGACCCCTTGTTTACCAACAACTCACACCGGGTTATGAGTGACAGATAACAAGATCAAGGCTGATGCTCTCAATCTCAATAAACAAGTTGGCTCAGTTTTCACACAGGCTATCGTGAGATACATAGAGTGGAATCGAATCGACATTACTATCGTCGAACTATTGGAAAACCTTGATCAAAGGTTACTGGCTCTGAATAGATTCAATCCAGAATCGAAGAGTGGCTACGGAAGAGATTGCCCAGCACTAATTATAACTCTGCGAGGATCTCTCAACACTAATGAGGTTCCTGTATATGGGCTCCACGCCAACATAACCATCATTTCTAAGAAGGGGCAGAACCTCAGCTTCCAACTACCGCTCTGTCTTTCTCACCTCTATTGGTAGTAAACTATTAGAACATATTCATGTTCATTCCCAAGTCAATTGTCATTTAGCGTTATGACGATAATGAGGAGATTTTTTAACGCGCACATATCCTCAAGGCGCAGAAGAGTGGCAAAAATAACATTTGGCGTTGACAAACAAGCAGCATAGTTTTCGACGTGGGCGATTTGAGCGAATCCCAAGATTGGTCCAGAGAGTAGTAGTTAGACGTGAAAAGTCAGGACAGTCAAAGGTCACTTTGGGTTCCCCACCACATAGTACAGTTTTTGGATCCCTCCTCTTTCAATTGTGTACTTACCAACTGAGATCAACTTCACTGTTTGCTTGCTCACCGACGACTGCATCATCTACTGGGAGGTTCAATGCGAAGACTTCACTCTTATACACTGAGTGGCAACTCTCTTGCAGTTATCAACTACGATCCATATTTGGGAATTACCATTTCGAACACTTTTAATTGGAACACACATATACAGCACATTTGTGAGAAAGCCACCAAACCCATGGGTTCAATAGAAGGGAATTTACAATTTCTTGTTACCAGTGCACGAGGATTGAGGCCTATGAGTCACTTGTCGGACCACTCCCTTAATATGTTTCAACTGTGTGGAACACCCAAACAAAGAAGTATGTTGGCCAACTTGGGTATGTCCAAAAAGAGCAGTGCGATTAATTATGCGTAATTATTCTTCTGGAATGGTTGGATGCGCTACAGGGATGGTCAACGCTTCTGGTCTTGATCCCCTTGACACCAAAAGAAAACCGAGCGCTTGTGTGTTCACAAAAAACAGGACATTTTTGGTCACTCGGCTTTACCCATAGGAAATCTATTGTGACCTGTCTTGCGTCAATCACGCCACAGTCCTCTGGACGCGTACTCTACCATATCCGTAAATATCAACTATATGTAGTGTGCTGATTCGGCGTAATTGAGAAATTGGCGGCGCTGTGCTGAATTCGTGTGAAAATTTGAAGTATAGTCAAGAGATTCCTTCATCTGGGCACTCATTTGCCAGAAACAGCACAATGCGATATATCAACAAACTTCTCCCGTGGACAGTGCTTCAACCCACTGCTCCCAATCACCCATCCTCCACCGAGCCAGCAACCAGGCCTGCGCTTGACCTACGTGGCTTCACTTGGCGATGGTGATATCTTGGCTTCACGGGCTCTCCTCTGCCAGCCTGCTGTAAAAAAATCGAGTATGTCTGGGACGTTGTGTCTAGCAATCAGCAGCAAGCGATTATCGTGGCTGTCCTGAAGTGATCAGATCGTGGGATTAACTGATCGGAGGTGGACGTGAAAGGACGTTTCTTGAAGCAGTTTAATAAATGATAATAAATAAGGTAAATTGCCTCACCTTTGTTCATTCCACTCGATCTATTGGTCTGTCCGCTGTATTAAACAAATAAACCTTCTTTGAAAGGCTTGCAATCATACTTAATTAGAAGAAACAAAACTATAGAGAACAAGATGTCGTTTGTATTCAAAATACGATTATTAAAATGGTCTTGAACAAATTAACTGGCTCAATTGTCTATAGTGTAGTGAATAAAGCTGCCATTTTTGTATATATCTGTTTTGTGGTGGTATTGTTATCATGAACTTTTACACTGTACAAATGATGAGAGTGAAAAAGTTTATATTCTGTGAAAACGATTTCGCAAGCTTTTTGCCTGATATTGTGGTTGTTCTATAAATTCATTGATGCATGCAATATTTTAGGTGAGGGCCCACTAAATGATACATAGGCTATGTATGACTAGGATATGCAAGATTCAACTGATTCTCAACAAGAACATACGTAATATGGTACATGGATACACATTTGGAGCTAATTTATACTTAAAACTCTGTGATTTACCATTGCACTAATTCAACAGACGATATACTCAAACTTGATTCGCTCCATGATGAGTAAATGTAACAAATATATGTAAGAAAATCACTACCAAATAATGAAAATGTTCTATTTTCAATGACGTGACTTTTATGGATATTTGCGAGGCACATGATCCAACCTATACTAGGCCTGTCAATGTATATGAATACTGAATTTATTATCAGCCGATAATTGCTCACCTGGTACACATGTGATCCGTGAAGGTACCTTTTTGTGAATGTTGTGTTCTACATTTCATTTCTGCTCTATTCTCTTGGGTTGAGCGCCTAGTGAGTCTTTTGTATGACTCGAACCACGGTCTCCCAGAATAGAAGAAATTCCGACACCAACTGTGCTTTCTACTAAAGTATATAAATTAGATTTCTATGTTTATATTACTGTTCCACTGTATTGGTACACTAATCTAAAGAATACTGATACGGATGCTCATGTCCAAATGTGTTCAAAACTTCGCTCTCTGCGACGTGGTTCCTAGTACTGAATAATGGCTGAACTGCATTGCAGCAAATCGAGATATTGGACTTTTTCAAATGTCATCGTTAAACTGATCTAAATTTTATGACTACAAATGTTTATATCTGAATATTTTCCACCATACGCTCTTCTGCGATGTGGTTCTGAGTATATAAAGCGTAAAGTGTATGATAAGAATATGGGATATATCACTGTTCAATTATAATGTTGAACTATCTTAGTTATATTATCACAAATGTTTTCATCTAATACGCTCAATCATACGCTCTTTGCGACGTGGTTCTGAGTACTGAATATAATGAATGTAATTAATTGCATGACAAAATATATCACTGTTCTATCGTAGGCTATTGTTGAATTGATTTAATTACATAAACACCATGGCAAGAATATGAAATACATCACTGTTTAATTGTATCGTTGAACTAATCTGAGTTATATGCCTAAAATTGTTATGCCTCGCGCTTTCTGTGTGACGTAGTCCTCGGTAGAAATAGCAATGCAAGAGCTATATGGCTCAGATTCGGATACTCTAACTATGTATGTGATACAAATATGTTAGAGAAGGGGATTAGTGATCACATAATAATTATATTGAATTATTCCACGGCATTTATTATTGTTGCGATAATCCTAATGATACTGATTTGAAGGATTATATTCGAAAGGGGAACCTTTTCTGGTAACTTTTTAAAGTGATCGCAATCAAATCATGTTTTTCCCACATTTTAAAATACCCGGTCCTTCCTAAAATGCACAATACATGAATTCTTTATGAGTACCCTTCCGGAAATTGGTTTTCGTCTTTTCATCTTAAACACCAGACATACATCTGCCATCACCGTTGTGTTGTCTGGCTTCCGACCTCTGCTTCTCATCCGATCGTTATTGACCATTCGCACGATTTGCTGCATTATGTCCCCTAAGAAACAACGCACTTCAACCAATGAAACCGATGTCCGAATATCTTTCATTACATTACACATACAACCCAATCGGACTAAGTCACTTTCTGATGATAAATATGCATAAATAATTTTATGGTTTATACATATAGAGGACATGAATCAGTTCAATCAATTAGGAATGATATTGGCTATAGCCCGTATATCTCGTGTACTTTGTAATTTACATATTTGTTGTGTGGAATTTCTCCCGCATTCCCTATTGACTATACCAATGAACAAATTATTTCACTGAAAACTTGTCTAGCACTTTCCGCAGGCGTAACAATCTGTTAAACCATCGCCCTGGAAAACATACCATCAAGTTGAAATCTTACTTGTTACGGTTTTCTCTCTCCCTAACATCAATCTTATAATTTATTTGCTTTTTCTGCAGTGATGAATCTAGTGTGTGCTCATTTATAAACGCATTTTCACCGGGCTTTCACTAGCATTATATACATTTATAACATCATGTTTGTCCATACTATACTGTATACTGTATAGGTATAAGCTTGGTCACGATTACACATCTGTGTGCTCACAACAACTATTCAGGAACATACTCAATAAGTTGCATAGATGCATTGTCAGGAGGTATTTTCATTCTGTTCCAACTCGTTAGACATAACGTACATTAATTCAATTTCGAAACAAATCATTGAGTGTGGGGTAAATAGTTATTATGTTCAATGAATTTTAATTGAGGGAGAGTTTCAAATGATGGGTTTGTTCCTTATGTAGGTTCTTCTCGCTTAGTTCGGGTCTGTGTGTATCCCCGTGTAAACTGTTTCCATTTCGTCATTATACATTCATTATATTACAGCCGTAAATGGGCTAATCAAATTCTCCGAGTTCTCTGTGTGATTATAAGGTACACTAGTATTGCTAGTCACTGCCAGCAGGGAGGATGCTGATCACTCTCCTTCACTAGATATTTCCATATTCCGTCTCTGATTGGTCCAGCTTCAGTAGTGTGTGGCAGAGGTAGTATTCCTCCTGGAACGAGAACAATAAATAAGATCAATAACATACCATCGATACTGAAAAACTCATGGAGTAGTTGTCCAGGTTCAATGGTTCAACTTTTGGCGTGCATTACATATTTACTAGGAAACACACAAGGTAGTGTATCCTACTCCTCGTTCGATTGATTTCGAGGTTTCAGTCTGTATTCGCATATATTATTAATAGTTCACATCCGAATTACAAATGTACTAGAGAACATGTGCCTGGCTGTCATTAGTATAAGCGTCACATTTACAAAGAAGGGAACCTAATGATACTCTTATTCGAAATGAATAAATGAAGCATTATATCGAGGAGAATGACCAAAACCAGTGTTTATTACCTCTGTAGGAACAAAGTTTCGATTGCTCTCTCTCAGCTGCCGTACTCTGTTGAACACATCAAACTTCTTCTCGGTTCCAATCCTTTCTCTCTCAGATGCCACAGTAAGAAACACTCCGGTACGACCAGCTCCATCTCTGTAAGAATTGAAAGATATACCATATAGCTGAGAACGTTACCCACGTTACCTCCAGTACTTGATGTGTTATGTAGTCCAGCCACGTAACGGTCATTATCAATTTTACTACTGGGACGTGGGTTCGAGTCTCGCCAGGCTCAATCGTTTGAGCCAGGTACACTATATAAATTCGTTGCCCAGCCAGTGCTGATTTAGCTGCACTACTACTACCACTACAACTTCTATTATAACTAACAACACAATTGCGATTTTGAATGAAACGCAGTCAGCGTGAATATCGTATTCATATTGCCCATTGGACCTACATTGATATTCCACGTATGTAAACTTTTCGAGTTGTAAATTACTCTGTGTAGATATTCAGTCCGAGATGAAATACTCACTTGCAATGTACTACTGTTGGCTTTGCCATGTTGAAGTCATTCTGTAGCTTCTCCATGCTTCCCACCAACTTCCCCACGTCTCCGGGATTGTCCTCATTCCACATCATCAGCTGAATGTGATGCACCTGGAACACTTTCTACATACCAAACACAAGAATTATGTTAGGGGTTCAGTTGTTGTTAACCTGAACCACTGTTGTCATGAAGCATTCATAACTCTTCATGTAACATCGCTGAAATTCATATTACACATTTTGTTTATGGAGTACTTGCCTGAGACATGGTAGTTCGTTTGCAAGGCTCGACAGTGTAGAACTAGATACTGTACTACTGTCAGCCAGTTCATTTGGCCATGGAACAATGTAAAACATCATGGTGTGGATGGATAACTGCACACAGATGGTAACTATATATATATAACCCCTATATAATAGTTTCTAGTACCCCAAATTATTTGTTTAAATCAAACCAACAACCGGACAGGCCCGAACTGCATTATGTAATTAATATGACCATGTGCGAAACACAACAATGTAATATTAAATATCACAATACCATATTCAGTATTACCCTTGAATGTCACTGAACATTCTTCCACTGTATATGTTGTGTATGGTCCTGCTGGCAGACAATTATGCTATTTAACATTTTATTTGAAGAAGAAGTGAACGACGCAACCACTTGAGATCCGGTGGAATCATTGGTAATATGTGTTATATAACGTTTACGAGAAAATTACCCTAAAAATTGTTTTTACTTGGTATATCATATATTTGGTAATATTACTTCCCAACCAGTTCAAAATTACAACTGCTCACATCCATCACCTCTCATATTACATATATTGAAACATTGTATAGTATTGTAGTTATACGTTTCTCATTCTAGTCTTCATATCTAATCTCATCAACATGAGTAGGCCTACACAGTTCATTCACACCATACGGAAGAAACTATATAGTTATTATTATCACATAATATGACAACTACATATTTGTTACCTCCGTGTGAGCATGTGACACGTCGAACAGACGGTAGTGGTAGTATGACACTTCTCTCTCTTCTTTGAGCTCGACTTGAATATGTCCGTAGGCAGTGGTCCCATCACTCGGCCAGTATTGACAGCATGGCTGCAACAAATAAAAACTCGAATGAAATGCACGTTGGAAGAGGGGGAGCCTACCTTTGTATTTATTATCACACCATAATTTCGAGTTATTTGATTTATTACACATGGCCTTCCTAATTCTGTTCACCGAAGAAGCCACGGACTCAGCGAACGAAACAACATTATCTGTGAGGTTCGGGACTCTACAATCCGTGACACCCGCAACTTTTCCCATACGAGGTGTAGGAGCTCGTTCACAACCATCTCTTACCCCGAGACAACGGAGAGGAAGTCAGCCATCCCACCAGCACACTCCACAACTATTCCAGCACCGGAATGAAGAAATAGTAGCAGTTGCACGGGAAGTAGTGAAACACACTGCTAATCGACGATTCTTCGGAGAGCAACAATCTGTCAGAATGTCCACGATTGGGTTATCAGCCTTGTACAGATCCTGAAAGAACCATTGCAGCGGGCTATCAAGTCAGTTTCATCAGATAGGACCTCGCCATCAAATCCCTCGATCGGTCTGCCTGTCTCAATTGAGTTGAGGCAACCAGCGCGGAGAGGAGGACAACACCTCGGCACCACCAGCGAAGTGCCTACCACGGGGTCTTCTTCCCAATACTTGGGTGTCCCTAGGTTGTTGCGCCTAACCCTTCATACGCAGCTGCGGGGTCGCGTCAGTGGAAACAGTCACCACGCCAAACACAATTTCTAAGGTACTCGTGATAAAACATGGTGGTGAATAGGAGGAGGGGGTTTCAAAAATCTCCTACTTAGTCCCGAAGAAAAAACATGTTTTCATATAGTGTATGGGATGACGCGTGTTACGAGGAATATATTCGATGTATTATATTTGTATTAGGTCGGGACACATCATTTAATCCTTACAAACCTCAAGTTACCTTTGTGTTCGAGTCTAATTCGTTCAGCATCACAATGAGAGGGCACTCCCAGTCGTAGACCATTCGCCAGAAGTCCTCGACTGTCTCTGGTAGTGGAGACTGTGTAGCTAGGAAAGCCTTACGTTTCCTATATGACTAAGAGTTACAAAATAGTTAAGATAGCAAACAAAATCGAATATTTTTCATGAGAAAGCCATCGCATTACTATCACATTTCAACGAAAGAATATGTTGTGAGAAAAACAAGATTATATTATTTCTATCTCACAGTGCACTGTAATTTTAGAAACTCAACTGTTATGAAAAATACATTATATTAGGAATCCTTAATACGACAAATTGATACAAGAACTGGAAGTAGTTAGAATTTACCTTGGGGCAACGTCATGTCGATTTGTTTACCTCCTTTGGAATTATCCCAATCAGCTAGAAAAAAAATGTACCTGAGAAAGTTCACAATCATATACTTCTCTAAAATCGAATAAGGATCATTACATAGCAAAATTACGTACTGGGGCGAAGCAAGCATTGATGTAGTTGGTAGTACTGGACTTGCCCTGGCACTGCAGAAATGGGCGTTGTCTCTCCTCTGAAATGAAGAGAATACATACATAGAATAATAAATAAATGTACCAAGAGTTATATATACCAGAAATTTACTAACGTGAAACACCATGTCAAGCCGCCTTTGACTAATGTGCATAGACCAAACAATCAATCAGTATACAACTCTTCACAAATGTCTATAATGAACGTATGAGGAAGAACCTACCGGGAAGAATAGACGGGTATCTGCATCTGGCTCTCTCATCTGGGTTGGGCTGGCGCTTATCCCTTGATTCCTCATCCAACTTTGCAAGAACCTTTTCAAAATGATAGGGAATAACTTTTTGAGGGATCAATCGACACAACTACATTCTACAAGCACGGTGTTTCATATGTAAGAATCGAAAAAATACAGCGCTTGCATTCAATCGTGGTCAGCTAAATAATCGATATTTCTTGATAAGGAAAGAGTACCTGGATTTGTTTTCGGAGTTTATCTTGATCTTCAGTAGCGTTGAAATGATCGAACTCCTCTGCAGAAACATCTGTATCGCCAGCCAAGTAGACCTCGAGCAAACAGTCGTGTAGGAATTTATATTGTTTCTGCAACGAACAAGTAAAACAATGCCTGAACTCATCGGAAAGGAAAACAGGTATAATAATTGTTAGCTTCATTCGTTCTTATTTAAATGTCCCTCCTCATCTGCGCAGGTATTACTTCCGTGTTGTGCATCCATTCAACTTGATTGATGCACGCAGTGTGTCTACCCACGTATTCACGCGGTTGCGCTTTATCATCCATGGTGATCGGCCGTCACGACCACGTGACGTAACCGTGTCATGCCTGATCGATTCTCATGGGACGTGTTGGTGATGAGCCCACATCTCGAGCAGTATGTGGGCTAGGAGGACGCACAAGGTTAGAAGAAAATATGTACAGAATACAATACAACAATGTGTATAGATCATGTTCACGATTATAACATATGTTGAGAGGGGGCATGGCCTACAATATGTACAAGATGCCTTGAAATGCACGTGCGTATACCACATGATACCCACCATGGTTTGTATCATATTGATTCTGCACGCCCTCATCTTCTTGACGAAGCCAAAAACATCCATGCTGTCGCTGCTCTTCAGTACATCAATGAGAGTATACAAGGCGATGAATGTTCCTGTTCGTCCAACCCCGGCGCTGTTGAAATGAGTTCAAGGAAAAAATTCATGTTTCACTCCACCGGTCACGTGAATGAGATTGATCAACCAGAGTGACAGCTGACTGCAATAAACCTGTTAATAGCCCAGTGGGCAACGACCAGAGATTCGATTGATTTATCCAGTCGACATCGGCATATTTGAGATATCCTCCCTGGTATTTGACACTGCGTATAATAATACGTGAGATTCATTGTTGACATTAAATAGATCATTACCTGCAATGTACAGTTAGATGACCTTTCGATCCACATTGGGCAGCTTTCACACGCTCCGTCATTCCAATCAACGCGGTTGGGTGATCAGGAGTGTCCTTATCCGGCCATGTTTCAAAATGCCAGTTGAGGACAATGAGTTTGTCATTTCCCTGTAAGATACGAAAAGTACTCTAAAATTAACACAATGAAAGTTTAGTCTTTTTCTGTTAGGTTGTGTGAATATAGGACAGATGGGCTATATCCTCAAATTGTAATCGCCAGATATTTGTAACAGGATTTGGTATTTGTTTAGCAGTTACTTCATTCTCACACCTTTAGTTATTACCATATACCATAGTATCATTGACAATACGTTTTTCCCAATAATTATTTCATTCTAGTGTTTGACTCCAATGACCAACAGACTAACCAATGCACATGTGGAAATATGTGATGATTCGGATGATTCAGAAGGTACAGTTTGAACTGGACTGTATATATATATATGCTAGCATGACCGCAATGTCTCTATCGGTTATTGGTCACTGATGGCACTATGCAACCATACCACAAAGCTGGTTGCCGAAACCTCGTTATGATACATCACTGCACACGATACATGCTAAATACACGAAATTAGCAGGGTCATTGATCCATTATTATATATATCACCTAGGTTGAGTGATTGAGGATATCGCTATAACCCTGACTGGATGAAATTTAGCAATCAGAAGTGTTTCAGCGAACCAATATTCCAGCCCGGAGATCTGAGTGAAACAATTTTAAAGAATGAGAGATCAGATAAGTCGATCTGTTATAGTTGCTATCGATTCTAGGCAGATACATTATACCGTCACAGAAATAATAATAATAACAACGACTGTTACTTACGGAGCCTATGACTAATTCTCGGACAGAATAATCGGCAAATTGCTCGTTGCTCTTCCAATGCACGCTGATGTTCCCAAAATGTTTACTTGTGCCCAATGAGTCTGGCCAGTACTGAATGCATCGGTCCTTTAAAGAAGTTAAAAACTTGTATGTCAGTAAATCTAATAATATTTGATTGTAATAATAGAGTACCTGGAGTGTGACACGATCAGCTATTGCACTCCCGAATTTCTTGCACTATCGGTACACGTGTTGTTGCTTAGAGTATCTGAATGAGACGTTGTCATACCGGAAAAGTTACGATGTCTTCAGTACAACTTCCTTCGACCCCCAAAATCAAGAATATTGATTAATCAGGAAGAACGGAACATAGGCATATTTACATGTCTGGTGTGAACGTAGCGTATTATAATCCAGTCAAAAGTTATATCCTGAGCAAATACCGAGATTTACCGTACATTACAAACGGCTCGCCTTGAACAGTCAGACTTTACTAATCACTGTACTCTCCAGAGACAGAGCGCTGGAAAGTGACATACCTGTGGTTTCGCTTTGGTACTGGGATCGCATCTCACCAAAGTCAAAACGTTCAAATCGGATCGTCTCGCTTTCTCCCTGCTATTAACATTCGGGATAAGGAACGTAGAATGGAATTACATTTTCAACGGAGAAAATCGATTAGAAATCCATTGAGTTAGTTCCCTGTTTTTCTTGTC
>JAUOBX010295942.1:0-11206 GCA_032360705.1 Eupentacta quinquesemita
ATTCACATCTCAGAGTCGCCTGATGAGGCTTAGCGGGACGAATTCAGGTTTTCGTGACGAATTCAGGTTTTTCTGCGGTAAGAGTCGTAAACAGTCACATCTGGTTTCATTATTAGGGACCATGATGCTTGACCAGCTCGGGACATTTTCGCCGAGCAGACCGGACTATTTTTACGACAAGAGGTAATTTCTGGAGTATCGGGTGACTGATCAACTGTTTCTGTGCAGTGAAATCCTCATGCTAATAATATATACGTCCATAACATTGGGAATGGCACTCATGAAGACTAATTCCAACTATTCAGATGCTCGATTTCATGGATTACATAGGCCCATATGGGTATGAGGCTTTATATTTAGGAGTCTGGAAGAGTAAAATTCCAAACATTGGAAACCCACGTTTTGATTGAATTCATGAAAGAATAATGGAGTATGAGGCTTTTATAATTCTGGAGATTTCCCAAGACGAAAGGAAGCCTGCGCGCCTAGCGTGCGAAAATTTAGCATTAAAAACCCCATGTATTGATTGAATGAATGTAAAAATAATGGCAAATGGTGCCTAAAATGTATGAATGTGGAGAAGTTGACTGATTTGCAACAGACGGGAGGAATCCTGGGCGCGTCGCGCGCGAAAATGTAACCTAAAAAAACCCACATATGCCCATTGATTGAATTCATGGTAAAATAATGGCCTATGTGACCTTAAATGTATGAGCCTGGAAAAGTTGACTGATTTTCAACACCGAGAATGCGATAAAATCCCACGTATTGAATTAATTCATGGGGAAAAAATGGCCTATGGGACCTAAAGTTGATGGACCTGGATAAGTTGACTGATTTCCAACCGACGAAAAGGAGCCTGCGCGCATAGCGCGAGGAAATTTTGCAATAGAAACCTAGGTATTGATGGTCTTATGTAGCAAAGGAGGAGCGTGACATAGAAATATCGAGTGTCAACATCGGATGGAACAAGGAGCTTATGAGGTGCAGGATAATGCGATTTGATACCTCTAGGAAACCCTCATTCGTACAGTCATTATCACTTTGTATACTGACCAGATTAGCGCTGTAATAACGTCACCTCGCCCGCTCTTTAGTGGGGCAGAAAAGTAGAAACATCTTTCACTTCCGGACAGAAGCACCAAATTCGGTTTGAAGTTACCTCTGGGACCCCTCTTTAAAAAAATAACGATAGCCACGCGCATTTTCACATCACATCACATAACTCTCGTTTTTTGGTCATTTTCATTCATTCTGGTGTCTATTATCATGTTTCATACAACAAGAAACTCAATTATCTGTATGGAAATTCCACTCGTCCTGATCCTAGACGTTTTCGTGAGCCACCTAATGAAAGATATCGGAAAATCATCTGAAAAACAGCATCCTATTCAGAATGTGTGCGAGAAGATATAAAGGCAATTCACAATCCGGTACACGTGGCAGCCTGGAGCACATCCTCTTTCCATGCTCGTTTTGGTGGAAGGCGTTCATGTTTTGGAGGTTCTGGGAACGGAAGAGCGTGCTACACTTGCTACACACACACACATACGTACATCTGCATGACTGCATAGATTACCTCTGCCATCGGCAATTTAAAGGCTTCATGAAAAATACCTATATTATTTTCTCAGCTACTCACCCTTCCCGTAAAAATCGGATGAACCGTTGTGGAGAAACCTGCCTTCGAAGTTGGTTGTACATGTCCGGTGAGAACATCTCGCGAAATTAGTGAAAAGGCTATACTGGGCGATGACGTCATCAATTGAAGGCAATTCCGTGAACATTGGACTTCTCTGAACTTGCATCCAAGAATCCAGTAGAAAATATCCAAGTCGGACATTTATGATGCAACTCGGCACGCTGGATCCAATGAGCCATACCCCGAGTTCATAGCATATCGAGTTATGGTCACTCGAAAAGGCTACCGTAGTTGCTATCGCCTATATCTCAAAAACTAAACAAGATATGGATAAACAGATTGCACCATTGTGTTCGCCGCCCCAAACTATCACTAGCACAATAAAAATAACAGACCCAGGTACTTCCTTTATGGCCACTCAAAAATGCTAGATTGTTCAGTAACCACCGCCTGTATCTCGAAAACTAACCAGGATATGTAGTACCTGGATCTGTTATTTTCATTTTACTAGTGATAGTTCGGCGAGGCGAACACAATGGTGAAATCTGTTCCTACATATTTGGTGCCATGTTGGAGATACAGGCGGAGGTAACTGGAGAATCTAGCATTTCTAGTCCCACACGAATATTTTGGGGGTGGATCGTGGTTCGGTGAGAAAATGAAGAGCTCCATTTCATGAGGCCTTTAAGGAATGAAAAACAAACAAATGTTCTCATTTTGGAAACCAGATAATCGTGTCTGATTTTGTGACATTTAAATCGTAGACATCGGCCGGGACTACCACCACCCCTTACTACTTGCAGACTTCGCCCAAAAGAACTGTACCTTGTGGGCGGATCAGTGTCTATCGTCCACACATTTTCGAAACTATACATTCAGCCTGTGTTGACCACAGCACGGATTATGTACTACATCCACTTTGCTGGTACAGCAAACCTAAGAGTATCGACTTCGCAGAATCCATTAATGGTTCGCCTTTTTTCCATTGATCATTCCCATTAAGTATGCGAAGCGAGTTTTGCCTCAAACAGGAGGAGTTGAAAGCCAAACACATACCCTCCTCTTTTTCTCATTCTGGACAAGGCAACGATGAAGGTACTTCTGAGACACGTCCGTCGTCTCCGTATTGTTTTAATACAGTAGCGCCTCTTCGGAACCGCCATCCGTCATTCCAATATTCCTCACGTCAACATGGGAAGTACTGCTCATCGTTCTTAGATATTCGTTTTCATAACCAACATATCCAGAGTTGAGGCTGTGACCTTACCCTATCATCTGCAACTGCACATCGCTGTGCAGTCCAGTCCAAATCGATATCCCCAGTCAGCAGGAGTCTGGTTGATGAAGCAAGGATTGTCCACACACGCACCCAGCTTGGTATAGGAGGCACGTTTCACATTCTGGAGTAGAGCAGCTCTGGTTGGAGGGATGGCTTCGTATGGTCTCTACGCCCGAGCAAACATATCAAACCTTGCACCATCAACGCCATCAACCGTACTCGACCTGTCATACATAATGAAAACGAACCGCTCCATGACATTCATGTCGATGTCTTATACCGGATGCGGCTACTGAGTGTGCTTGTTGAAAACACCAGAAACTTTGTCACACACCTCAAGTTTGCCATGCGGTCTTTTCCCTCTTCTACGAAATGCTGAAACAACATCGCAACCGGTGAGAGTATTAAAAAGAGCAAACCACTGCTATTCTTTTTTCAGATTGAGGGACAAATTCGTGAACAGGTATCCACCGCAGGCTCTGGCCTTGTCCGTACGCAAGCCAGAAATATTCGATACCGATCCCCTGGAGTGCTGGCAGAACACTGATCGCGATGACAAGAATATGCAGGGGGTTATTCCACTGTGTCCATAGCATGATTGCTGATCACAATCCGATTTGGTCGAAGGCATTTCCGATATCTCGCCCGCCAAGTAGTTGATGCTTTTCTTTTTTTCTTGAAAAGTCACATGAACAGGCTCATGCCGAACGAATGTGGTTCGATTCTCCTCAATTGGTAGATGGAAAATGGATGCGTCATCTCCTAGCCCCTCCATGAATTTTTCCGAACTGGTTTCGCCTTTTGTCATGGTGATCGAAGACCAGCTCTGCTACACTTGCGTCGGAAATGTTTTCCGTGTCTAGGGAAAGCAGGCCTTGGCTGCATTTCTCGAAGGGAGTACCCATGTATTCGATGACGTCTGAGACCATGTGTGCCCTTATCAAGAAATGTCATCCGGGCTCGTTAGGACTGTTCATGGTAGCTGGCATGTTCGCTAGTTTCATTAGCCTCACATGTTGTCCCATAGTTTTCTACCAGTTGGCTGACTTCGGGCCCGGCTACAATCCATCATGTCAGAGCCGAAGGGTCCTCGGTGAAGCCAATCACAATTCCGTGAAAATCGGACTTTTGCAAGGATCGAGTAGTAAATATCCAAGTCGAACATATATGATGCAACTCGGCACACCGGATCCAATGAGCCATACCCCGAGTTCATATCATATTGAGTTATGGTCACTCGGAAAGGCTAGTTAATATCGCTCCAAAAAAAAGCAGCCACTCAAAAATGCTGGATTGTTCAGTAATACTGCCTGTATCTCGAAAACTAACCAAGATATGTAGTACCTGGATCTGTTATTTTTTATTTTACTAGTGGTAGTTCGGGGTGGCGAGCACAATGGTGAAATCTGTTTCTTCATATCTTGTTAATTTTTTTAAAAGGGACTTGTAAGGCTATGTTTAATATGAATTATATATTCAGATTGCCTAAATATTGATACACGATAACTAGTGGACAGACAGAGTGCAGTGACTCGATACTTGGTATGTAGGTTATGTAGTACATGGTGGGATCATATTTTAGACTTGTCCAAGGTCATCTTGAGTCAGCGGAAGTAAAAGTCTGACAACCTTGTGAACATACTAGTGAATGGAAGGGAGCCAACAACAATATTTGGTATGTAGGTTGGCCTGCTTGGCCATATGGAGTACATGATCCGTATTGTCTTTTAGTCTGATCCAAGGTCATATGGGGTCAACAGAGATGATATTATCAAAACTATCTCAAACACAATAACTTATAAGAAAAAAGTGAAGAGATTCTATATTTAGGCCTTCATGTTTATGAAGTACAAGATCACTATTGTTTTTTAGTCTGGTCTGGTGTAAGTGTTAAGGATCTTTTCTGCAAGTTCTGCAAATGAGGCATGGAATCACTACGCATCGTTGCGTTCTTGTTAACCTACTTTTGAAAGGTTTTTTTCTTGAATCATGTGAAGCGATCGAACCTTTACCAGTTTTAAATCAGTCCCAGGACCATTTTTGGAGGACAAAACGAGGTTCCTGATCATTTCCTGATCATTAGATAATTATGGAAGATTGGAGATTCAATTATTGGCCCAAAACTCGTATATGTACAATTTTCCGGGTGATTGATATTCAAAGTTCGGTTCATTAGACTGAATCCGCAATGGCGCATGACGTCATTGAGTATAACCAGTTAGATACTTTCTTTGTGTATGTGGTAGCCCACATTATTCAGCATTCCACAAAAGTGTCTCTTCTTTTTCCTCCCGAACGGTCCTAACTGACTAATGTCACCTCCATTCCACCAAACGGAGAAGTTTGAAAAAGTTGTTCGTGCAAAATTCGTTAATAGGGACTGACTTTTGGGTTCGCCCACAGACGCCCAGACATCTCACACGAACAGAGCACGGCGTGCCTCTCGCAAACCGTCAGTCAAATGTGTTTGTATTTTTGGCTGGTGAACACAATTCCTGGTGTAGCATATACACACATGCAGTTTAACTATAACGTAGCCGCTCATCTGTTATGAATATGAGCTACTCACCAAATTTGCCGAATGAGAGAAGTATGATAACCCCTAGCGCGAAGAAAGCCATGCTCCTCGGTGTTCCTCTAAAATCATGTAGTTATCAATATATGTGAGACGAAATAAATCAATACGTTCGCTCATAGCACAGTACGAATTCAATTCACAGATAAGTTGTGGAATCTGAAGCTGAACTAGCAACGAAAGCAAATATTCCCAATACATTGATTGTTATGACCGTGGGGACAAAGTCCTGTTTGTGAGCAGTGGTACTATGTACGGCACACCTATCCTTGAGGGTGTTTATTATACCCCATAACAAACAACCGGGCCAGCAGACTTACACTGAAGTGGCCACTTATAACGCCGGATTGAGTACCATTCTTCTGTTCCCAATAGTTCGAAGCTGTAAATATTGGAACTGTACCCGCCAGATTTGTCATTCGTGTGCGCACTTCTTCTTAAGGGGTGAGGGCCAGGTGGGTGGGTATCAGTGGAAAATATTTACTGACAAATCAATACGAATGATGACTTATGACTTGTGACAGTCACGGGAGCAATTTGCGAGCCACCCATAAAAACAAAAGGGGGCAGTGTGTTATTGTTGTTATTACGGAACTTTCCGCGACGCTTCCGCTTACTAGGCTTTGGAAATGAATGTGAAGGCACGAGGTATTTATTTCAAGACCAATGATGACGTCATCACAGTAACTGCAGAGACCGAGCTGTAGGGTATGGTTCCGTAATATATGGCGATAATGGCGAGGCCGATTTCTCCAAATCATAGTACAAATGGCCCCATAGATTTGATTGAGTGGGTCGAATCAACTATACATAACTCAAAGACAGTATAACTCCCTCTATTCACGATATATTTCTGATCAAAATTCGAACATAGCTCATTTGTAGTTCATTATTTTATGCTCATTTGGCATGCTAATGCAAATATAATTAGATTATTTTGTTGGTTTCCCATTTACCAACGAGATATAACAATTCATTATCAGTACCTAGTTGTGCATTGGTAAATGCAGAGTTTAGCTGTGCAGTAAATATGAGCAATATATTTGCGAACTTTCATATATGCCGGAGAATATGCCGAAGAGAGCCCTGTAGTAAAGATGAATTCACATTGGTCTACTTGGCATCATAATTGCATAATATCACTCACTCGGTCGGCACTTGCTTAGAATGAGCAGAACGGTTTCGCAGTGCGTCTATTCCACATCATTACATTGCGCCTTCTCAAAGACTCCGTATAACTTCCACGTAACGTTACGAGCAAAACTAGTCAGCAGGACGAGGATGATTTCCCTAAACTCGTCATAAAATAGCCTAGTGTTATATATTATCATACAAACCGATCGGAAGCTTAACGCACTGTACATGCGTCACACTGAAGCGCTGTTTTCCAGTTGCTACATCAACCCAATGCACATACCTTACGCTAGTGATCAATTGAATATCTTTCTCTTCATATTGCATGATGAAATATTGGTCAAAACGTTGATATACGGAATTTAATTTTGAGAATCGATGTTGAGATCGTGAAGTTTTACGGTGTCTCTCAAGCAGCATGATGAATTCTCAGCAGTCATACCATGGGAATATACCAGATAATGCACAGTGAAGCATGTTGGAGAGACACTCATCAACCATAATATGGCGGGTATAGCATAGTATATTCTGTATTCACGGTTCGCATACTTCTACTGTCTTTACAGAGCAAAACACAACTTGAATAACTATGATGGGTAAGGTAATCGCAGGGAAAATGGGAAATTTGGCGATGTCAGACATTTCATTAGTAGATATTTGTAATACTGTCCTCACCGATTATGTATCAGCAATTGTGAATTATCGATTAATATAAGGTTACACGAGTTATGTCCCAGAGTGATTCATGCCTATCCGCGACATGGTCGGTGTGAACCACGGTCTGTCCCGAAAAACATGGCGGTCACTGTATGTAAAATTTGCGTATTATAAACGTTGCAATTTTCCTAACTATGTCGGATCTGAGCGAGAATGATGGATGTGGGTTATAGTTAGTGATGATCAACACATGTCACAGAATCTACTCAATCTAGGTCGTGATAGGTCAAGCGGGGAAGAGATGTACATACATATCCTGGGGACATTCCTGTCAAGCTAGAGGGCAAGGAATCACTACGCATTGTTGCACTGTTGTTTTTCTCGCACTCCCTTTTCTTGACATTGGTCTACTCGGCATTCTAAGTGCATATTCCTACTCACTTGGCACTCGCTTAGAGAATCTTCGAATCAGGGAAACATTTTCTGAATACGTTCAGTCCAAATCATTACATAGCGCTCTCTAAAAGACTCCGTATAACCTCTTCGTAAAAGCCTATTACGAGCAAAACTAGTGAAAATTCGAGTCTGATGTTGACACTAGGGTTCAAACCGGGACCCTTAGCACGGCACAACGAGTACGTAGTAGCCCACCTACGAAACCAGTCGACCACCTCACCGCCAGACGCTCAGCCACTCTTCCGCCTTTATATCATCACATTCTATAACCAGATCAACGATGACATTTCACTGGAGATCGACAACAATCGTATAACACATGAATAAAGTATGAGTAAGTAATACTTAAGTAATAATAACAAAATCCAGCACACAAACTGTCTTTCTGTAGATAGTACGATGAAAATGAGACTCGGGTAAGACTTATTATCACGCAATGTTAAATGACATCACACGGGGGAGAAACTGACCGGCTCAGTATAAAGTCGACGCAAAGTTGACACTCGGGAAACCGTCACGCAGAAAAGGTGACAATAAGAATGACCATATGCCAGTTCACGGTTGCATTCCACGCGTATGATAATGATCTGTGTCGAAGGACAAAGGGGGACGCGCGGAGACCGGGCGACTCGTACAATGTACAAAGCAATGGAGATATCGTCCGTGTGGAGGTAGGGTAATCTCTCGAAACTCCCCTGGAGAAAACTATAGTATAATTATTGTGTAGACTCAATGGGGATTCTCATTCGGTTTCACGTGTGACGTCATCAGATCTAACCAATTGATATGAATAACGCAATAAACGACGAAATTAGAGCATTTAATTTGGGATGTAGAGATAATGAAATACGTTATTTTCATCCATGCAAGTTTCGAATGAATCAGCCCTTCACTGGACATCATGAAAAAGGTATAGATAAGGCGATACAGTAACAGGAGTGAGAGAGAGAGATAACAAGGTAACATCATACCCAGCGGTATTGAGGGTTCCATTATTTGGCATTCGAGGCAATATCACCTATGCCGTCACGGGGTCATGTGTCTGTACGTGTGCATAAGTGTGTTTATGACACTCCCTCAATCATTCTGCAATGAGCAAAACAGTTGTCAAACGCGAAGGTGTACATGCATGCGTCATATTTGGTAGGTATGTTCACCAAATGATATACCAGTGAATGATTTGTGTTGTTCTTGGACATGTTAATCTGAGTACAACAGAGGTAAAAGTACGATAACCTTGTAATCAGTGTTGAACGCGAGGGTAACTGATAGGCCTACTGTTGTTTCCCAAACGACGTTGATATCGCCCAGGCGGCCCAGCCACTATATTCCGCCTTATACCTTTTTCTACAACCCACAACTATTCATTAACTCAAATACTGCTTTCTGATTGGCTGAGCGCGTTCACGTTATTTACACGCAACTGGCCAGAGTAAAGGTCGGATTCCATATGTGCGGATGCGGGATGCGGCAAAATACCAAAACGCCGCTCCCATGCGAACGCAAACACGGAACGTGCCCGAATAAGCTGTATTATGGTAACAGAGATGAAAATGAATCCCAACATGGCAAAAATTATTTTGGATAAGATGGAACGCGCGTTGTATAAGCAAAATCACAATGCGTACCAATGCGGCATTAATGCCGCATACCGCAAATATGTTATATGGAATATCTCTCTCAAAGAGCATTCAAACGACTTCATTTATTCGCTGTTACAAATTTATTGTGTTTGCGCATCATCCTACAGCCTTTTCCCGCCGAAAACATGATCCTTCTTCACAAAACAGCGATTTCAAAATTTATACCGCATACCGCATCCGCACATATGGAATTCGACCTTTAGTCCGACGAGTCGTTTATTAGTCATCATTGAATATCAGTGTCATTATGTCGTAGTGTGGCATTATTTTGTTACCCAATCATCTAAAGCGTTAGTATATATTTATGATATAGCTATCCTAATAATTTTCACAGTTACTCGAATGCTGGTATGATAACGGAAAGATAGATAACATTACTGAGAATATTGGTGGATGAAATATTCCTCCTCAAAATCAATACAGGAATGTGATATTGCAATAATTCTAGTAACACTATTAGTATCATGGGGAAGCTGTGGGAACTATGATGTACAACGTATACATAGTAACACAAAGTGTATTGAAATATTAGATCGGACATCAATAGTAGTATAGGCTATATTTACGACTATTGTAGTTTTTTCTCGGAAACAGCGGTATCATTTGCGATCAAAGGACATAATATTCGAATATACCATAAGATGGAGTATCACAGCGAATGAATCGCTCTAGGTGGGAATCTGTCACAACGGGTTCACGATCTGAGCCAACTCCATATCAGGTAGGGGGTCGGCTACTTTGTGGAACAGTGGAAGCACTAGGTTCCCATTTACGGCTGGTTTGCCGGAGAACTCCAAAATAAACGTCCGAGCCGTGACTCGAACCCACAACCTCAAGCAAGCGAGGCAAGTGTTATAACCACTACACCACGACCACTCCACTTGGAGAAAAAGATATGGGGAGATAAGCAATCCTCACAATGTTTGGATACTCGTGAGACCATCCACGAAACTGGCGTCGGGAACTGTTACTTGGGAATCCTCAATGGATCTGAAAAACAGAAGAGGACAAGAGATATATAGTATGATCCCGATTATGCGCATTCTTGCATGAGTTTTCCTTTTCATACAGCCATTGATATGGTGAATCATTAAATGAAATTCACTGGAAATGTCATGCTGTGTCCTTGGTATATAATTCAGCGCCCAATTTCATATGGCTCTCTGTATGGTTACGCTGCCGCTTCGGACCAGCTGCAGCAGCTAATTTGTACAGAAGATAGCTATCATTGATATTCCTATGGTTGAAATTATAGAACCATAGTTTGACTGTAGTTAAATCCCCATCCGCCGTATCCACCGCGTCCGCCGCGTCCGTGGCCGGAAGTCTTTCGCGTATAGCACAAATCCACTCTGACGCATCGTCCGATTGGTTTTTAATTTGGTACACATGTCCGCCCCAGAGAACTCTCAGATGGGTTTCGAAAGTGGACGTATCATGACTGCCCTCTCTTTCTTGCAAGTTCAATGCGAAAATATTGAGTTTGTCCGAATCATTCGGAACTTGGTGGATGTGGATTAGAGTTGATCCCGAGAAACATGGTGGTCAGTTCATGGTCAACGGAGGTCAAATTTGCAAAAAAATTCCCTAAATTCGTTGGATTCAAACGAAACTTAGTTGATGTGGACTACAGTTGATCCGGAGAACATGAATGCCATTTCATTGTCACCAAATATCAGATTTGCATAATCGGTATCCCACTGATCGCTTAAATGCGGGCATGGTTGTCTAGTTTGTGATATAGCATACGCCGATCGCTATCGTGTATAAATTCACACGTGATGCGAAGTTTTGAACTTGAATTGGTATAGTCCATTCGT
>JAUOBX010296164.1:0-11205 GCA_032360705.1 Eupentacta quinquesemita
ACATCGATGGACACCATGCGATCAGTGAATTGGGCCTGTTTGAAGACATTATCTATCCGAACCAGGTGTTTGTCCTCGGCAGACTTAACGAAACTGGTGGGTTTATATATATATATATATGTATATATATATATATGTATATATATATATATATATCACGTATAGCGGGAAACACATTATTATACACATGTATAATTTGCTATTAGCATTTTAATCGAGCACTATACTACCGCGAGTTTATATTACAAATGTAGTAACCAACTGTCTTCAGGGATGCCGCCTATCGATGACTCTGCGATACAAACCATTCAGGTGTAAATTTGGCGTATCGGCACAAATATGATATAAGTGATGATTCACACTCCCCAATGCACTCCCTCAAGCCGATGGAAGTTAAAATCCCAGGTACTGGCACCTTGCCCTTTCGAACGAGGGAAAGAACATAGAGGAAAACTGGGAACGAACGGGATAAAATTCGTGGTCTCGTGCTCAACGTGCACACCGCTCTACCTGCTGAGCTATTGTACTTTACATACAGAAGCAGACCAACGGTGAACGAACACCAGCTCGAAACAGCTATCATCAAGGACGCCGCCAGTTGATGACTCTGTGATACTTACAAATATAGGTGTAAATTTGGCGTATCGGCCTATATATATATATATATATAATAAATATATATCAAGCATGCATTGTAGGAGATGAAAGATCCTCCTTCGAGGATGTCTTGTGCGTATCGAACTAGATTAGCACGTTCATCAACTCGTCAGAAGACTAAAAGCAGACGTTCTTGCTGCATTTAGGATAGAAGTTTACAACTTTCTGTTTTGTACGACTGCCTGACAATCAACTTAACCAGGTTCAGCGAGTACTGAACATGTCTGCTTGCCCATCCATCTATTTACTGTGCTTAATGGCTTCCAACTCACTACTTCTACTCACATTCGGAGGAATTGACTGTATGATTTCAAAGCTTGTTCGACCGAGATTTGAGCATTTGGGTGTTTGCTCAAGATAACATTATACTCGTATGCTATATTCTATGCCGACTCTTCGCTATTGATGCTTCTCATTGATGACCTTTCTGACTCTCGTGATTTGACTTCGTTTGTTGCTACCTTGAAGTTTTGTCCCGTCTTAACATATCATGATTTTGTTATTATTATTATTTCTATCGTTATTGGTTTATTATTAATCTCAATTATCGTCAATAATAATAATACTATCATTTCTATTAATATTAAAGAACAGGATGTATTCCATTATTCAATAAATACATCAATCGATCATCACAAAGCTATTTTACTGTGAGGTTGATCCCTTCAATGAACCATCGTTCCTTGTATACTTGATCTTCATTTCCCATCATCTGGCCTATCAGTTCAAGATTCTACCTTTGGACCGCTGTATGGTTCTCTGAGCCGGCTGAACATCTGGGATGAAATATTCGACGATGAACTCATCCTTAATCTATCCTCCGCATGTCACATCCCCAAGCCGGGTAATGTCATCGGGATGGTCGATTTTCTCGATGGAGAGGTTGGGAATGTCGTATTTGTAGACCCCTCAAGTTGTGAAGGTAAGACCAAGTGCTTCCAAGGAGTGTGTCGTTATAGTGGAATGAATGTGAGGTATCACTAACATCAGTTTATGGACTGAAGAACGGATAATAAAGATGACATTCGTAGAACTACATTGGGTATTTCTTGCATTTTACCAATCATGCAAGACGTCTCCGAAATAAGAATAAAGTGTTGGAACCTCTTCTTCTCCCAGAACCTGGACTATATGTTGGGACACATGGAGCATTTGTACAATCTCGATCTCAAAATATTCTTCCACCCGAACTCCTCCAATGTCACAACACCCAACCATTGCTGATCAACCTGACTTTTCGGGTGATTTTTATATGGACCTGCATACCATATAAGACTCACCAGAAGGACACCCCCACCACTGGACTCTTTACATGACACATCTCCTAACAGGAACACAACGATTTATGGTGATTCCTTATCCTCCTCAAAGTTGTTAGAAGCCTGTTCATGCCTGTTCATGCAATAACACACATTTTTGTTTGAATATACTCTCAATGGTAGTTATGAAGATTTGGGCGCATTCATGACTATGAATGATATTTAGGCCGGAGGACCAGGCAGATGGGGGCCTAGTTCGAATTTTATTTATTTAGAAGATACGGATAGAGACATAGACATGTCGATGGTAATGGATAAGAACATCGTTGAAGTTATAGGGCAACTTGTGTTACAGTAATGGCTTGTGAACCATTCCACATATGCTCATATGTGTTCTGTCTCAACGAGACAAATCTAGTCATCACGAAAATGTAGCCTCCAGGGTCACCTATTGAAAATGTCAAATGAGGTCAATATGGTATTGAGGTCAAGAAAGATCCCCAGAGGAATTTCACACCGCCAGCTATACATTTTCTCTGGACACACCTGACAAGAGTTTTATTATTTATCATTAACATGAACACGATGATGTGTGAGGTTTCCTTGTCATGGGGCCTATAGATGGGATTTCAGCAAAATAGGAAGCGAAGAAACATAGTGAAAATTTCAAATGAGTTCAATAGGTTAATTGATATCAGAGGGGGTCACCAGGTGAATTTCACACAAAGAGCACAACTTCATATTGCCTGCTTTGCTGATAATATATCAATGTCTATTATTATCGTATGTAAAATAGTTCCGTTCTTGCACTACCTTGACCCTCCCACATGCAGATTGGTAGCTTGGGATAACTTATAACAGGAGCATTGTAGAAGGGTGACGTGATTTATCCCGGGAGTTCACACAGTAAAAGGAAGTCCCCTGATGCACCTGTGAAGCCGAGAGGTCTGCGAGACCTAACTCATTGCAAGCGTTAAAAAGCAGTCGCGGTGCGTTCACATAACGCAGGCCCGGGTGGTCGCGTAGATATCTATTGCCTCCAGCGAGAAATAAAAAACTCGTCTCCAACTCGTTCAACACCCCCTCCTCCTCCTCCTTGTAATGCTGGGCAACCAGCCTGCGCCTTTACCAGTTACTTTGTTAATATAATTCTCTTCTTCTTCCTACGTTTCTTTGACAGCTGAAAACGATTGCACAGCCAATTCCTGTGCTAATGGAGGCCGCTGCGTAGATGGTTATCATGATTTCGAATGCATCTGCCCAATCGGCCTATACGGACCAACTTGTGAGGAGAACCCCGATGATTGTATCAGTCAGTTTTGTGAGAACGGTGGAACATGCGTTGACGGATTGGGGACATTCACCTGTACTTGTGCAGAGGGCTACACAGGCCAGCTTTGTGAGCTTGGCTTAGGTAGGAAAAGCAACTCACTTGATCAGAGGCCTCATATTCAGTACCAGACTATTCATACGTTGAAAGTACACTCTTTGAATCCTTGGAAATTAGTCGATGACTCTATGAGGACATACCGCATGTGTGTATTGTGTATGTGTGTATATGTAGGTGTTTTTATGACATTTTGCTCGTAAACACGATAACTCGACCCATCCGGATGAATGGAACTTTTACTTGAGTAGACATGTTCCAGTGTTGTAGTCGAGACCAGCCCATCCGAGCCCGGGACACGGGGTATCGAGACCGAGACCGAAGGCAGATCTTCGAGACCGGGACCGCGACCAACAAGGTCCGAGACCATCATCTATTCACTGATAGGACAACTTGTTTTCTTTTAGGATTGAGTGCAATGCCATAGTGACTGTTGACGCTACTCAGTTTTGACAAGGCTGAATTCAATACGTACACTTTGAGACACCCGAGGAACCCAATGTGGTTCGCTAAACGAGGAGATGATTAGTCGCCATCGATGACCACAGTGTGGTTGAGAGTGTTGTAGCTTAGCCAATTCATATCTTACTTCCACAATAATGTGTTGAATAACTTCAATATCTACGGATGAACTGCCATAGTTTAGTTGCAGTCGCTGGTATGATGATCTGAGATGTGGCTCGTCAACAAATGGTGATATGTGGTGAACATGATGCAGTCTCTAAACAGGTAATTCAATGGAATCAACGAAAGTGCTACGGGCAAGCTAGAGACATGCCACGCAACTACTGGATTGTGCCTCAGTAGCCATGGTGTTGATACAGCAAGCTACGATTATCTTTGGTAAGCAGGGAGAAACTACATAACGAACTGCAGTTGAAATATTCTTATTGATAGGGTGGTAACATAGTATTTATTCGAGGTGTCACCTGTGGCCACTAGAGGTCGGGGTCTGAAATCCTCGTGAACACAATAGGTCTAGTATTTCTGGCTCGATCAAGATGAGGTCTTGTGTTTCGCTTCCTCGTAGCAAGTATGAGCCCATCGTTCTTGGTGTAGACCGGGCCATTTTTTGGAAAAGAGAAATGTGAACAAATTATATTTAAACCAAATTTGGATTGTGAATACGATAGCTTGACCACACCTGGGTGGATGAGTCTAGTCAAGAAATCAGGGAGCCTTCCAGCTTTCGGTTTTGTGTCCTATCCAAGTGTAGCGCGTATCCATTCGTTATAGTCAAGCTCAAATGCTTCCAAGATGAGGAAAAGAGGGCAATTTCCGAGGCGTTACATTTCCGAAGACTACTTTTCAAGAGCTCCATTGTTCACGATTTATTTACACTTCAGTGTATAAATTACGATGCAAAACAACAGTCATGGTGACATTGACAGTCTAGTCAGTTGAAGCAATTTGACGACCAGTCTCGAGGCTCCTGCCGATTGAACTGATATTTCATCACTGGCACTTCTGAATAATCTTTACTCTCCCATATCTCATGCAGTTGTACATATTGTTACCTATGCGATGGGGTCTATACTAAATGCCTAATATGGTATGTGACCTGTTTATTGCAGTCCATGGAGGTTGGAGCGAGTGGTCGGGGTGGTCTTCCTGTAGTGCCTCGTGCAATGGTGGAAAGCAAAGACGTACCCGGAATTGTGACAACCCTACCCCGGCTAATGACGGGACGCCGTGTGGTACTATCACAGAGGAAGAACGGGAATGTAACGATGACTCTTGTCCAGGTACTTTAACGTTAATATTGTACACGCCACTTCAGTAGTATTGCCATGCATAGTCAACAGAACCAAACTCCGTGTCTTCAGCTCGATTGTGCTTCCAGTATTGCTAGACTCTAGCGAGGCACGGACGCTCACTACTGGGAATGAGGTGGATATTGGATTCCGGCTACCCCACCCCGTCGCACCCTTGACATCCCGGCAGGATCGTGTGTCCGATGTCAGGGTACTTAGGAAGGCGGAGTGGTGAAGGTCAGCGGCAATATTTTTTCAGATTAGAGCCTCCATTTGGTGCCTAGAACACCAAATTGGCGCCGGACATCAGTGGAGAAGTATCATAAAATGGAGCCTGGTCCCATCCCGATTCGTGATTGTCAACTACGCCTATTTGAACATATGGCACGCCTTCCGGCTGGCGTCTCTGCAACTGCGCCATGTCATATCTGGACCCTGTGGATTGGAGTCGTCGATCTTGGAGATGTAGCTTAGCTTGAAGTAATGATGAAGCTGTACGCATTGTGGATATGCACGTCTTGAAAGCGGTGACAGATATTCAACGACAGTAAAGTCAGAGTCGCCAAAGTAGTTGATATTCAATGGCACAAACTCTTTAGAGACAGATGATGGGGACCGTATATATATATATAGCCACCGCGTATACTCAGTATCGACTTGTTTTTCAACTATATGTTGAAGATCAAATGCCTAGGAGCCCACAAATTGCATACGTTGCCCTGAGAGAGATCAAATCCATTCATGATCGAGAACGCCCTTTCACCGGTTGCTGACCCTAAACCCCGAGAACAGAGCTCTCTTAAAAGCCTTTACAGCCTATGTGCATAGATAGTCAATATTAACACTGACTGAAAATCAAATATCACTATATCTTAATATTATTATGTAGGTGATACTAATGCCATGTGCATGGAATCGGTTTTGACAAGACACCCTCTCCCCTCCCTCCCTGATGAGGATGAATACTTGCCACAGAACCCTCTTTTCAATGTCCAGAGAAAAGTTTGCAGCTGTTACATTCCGAAGATGTCAGCGAGAGTATGTGAGCCCGTCCTATGGGTTTTTGTGCGTTTGGGGGTTCCTTCCCAAATAATGTCCTGATCATGACCAATGGTATTACTGACCACATATCACTATACCCTATATCACACAAAATATATAGTGATTGACCAATTTCGTTTGGTTTTTCTAAAATCCTATGTTTTTTTCTGCTATGTCAACTATAGATGGTGAATAGACTTCAACATGAGACCCCATCTTCTTCTTTGGAATTTCAATTAGTTAGGTACTTCTTCCTCCCTTGGTTTGTTGTCCAGACAACGCATCGAGCAGATTCAAATTACTATTACCACAGAGAGGTTGAAGGAATGTGTCACTGACAGTATCACTCACGATCATTCCAGAAGGAGTGTGAGATCTTCAGTGCTGTCAGACCACATATCTAGAAAGATTCACACAGGCAGGAGTGTGTAGCAAATTTATGACGACATAGCATTGCAGTTTAGACTTTTCACACAGTTTACTCTGCCGGGAACAGTAGTCGTTAGCGCAATAAATATATAATGCTTTGTCCCATTGATTCGAAACTTGGCACACATGAATCTTTGAGGGGTTTCGGAGTGGGCTGACTTCTTACTTCCTCCATCCTTGAGGATACCGAGGAGTGCTTTTCGGGGCGTTGTGGGACGACATCCGCAGCACTTTTAAGTGGTCTAGACCGTATAGTTGATTTCATCGGACGGAGTCGTCATGCTAGATTGGAATCACTGAATAGTCCGTGAGATCAGTTATAGGGAGCTTCGTCGCATGGAACTAAATGGAGGCAATGCGCTGCTCCTGGGGGAGTCGGTTGAGCGTCACCTGGCTACAGTCAAACAGGGGCTGCGAAACGATTCGGGGGTTTTGTGCCTAGGTTTGGTTGTAGCGTTGTCCAGCTTGTTGACCACGATGTCTCTAGTGGCCCTCTAGTACAGCCACCTACAATCTTCGACACAAATGATGGGACACCACAGACCCGTGGCACAAACGTAGTGCGAAAATCGCGAAACTGAAACCCCCCACACCCTCTCCAATGTTGCGCCCAACAAACGTACTGTCAAATACCAACATTGAATGGGGGAGCGGGGGTGTCCCATGTATTTGTGTCGAAGATGTAGCTCTGAGCTAGTATGACTGTGCGAGGCAGGCTCATGCCTGGTCGCTCGCCCCGTGGCTAGTACGTAGTGGCAGATTGGTGCGGCTACAGCCGCCTTCCAGGCAAGTGCTGCTATTTACCCTAAATTTCTGGACATCCCGTATATGTACCTACGTCAATAAGTACACTGGCTAAGCACCAAGTCAAGTCAACTCAACGTAATGATATCCGATCCGTTTAATTACTAAACAGTGTGTCATATAGACATATATATATGTGTCATATATGTGTCATATGTCATATATATATATATATATATATATATACATATAGATATATAGATGGATAGGACGGATGGATATGTAGATGGGTGAGCAGATGGATATATGGATAGATGAGTAGATAGGTAGATAAATAGATCAGTGGATAGGTAGGTAATATGTTGGATGCCTTTGAATAAACACAATCGCATTAGCATCGCAATGAAATCGTCTATTTTCCCAACAGCTTGCAGGAAATTCAACTCCCCCAAGAATGGGTTTGCCAACTGTGCCACATCTCCGAAGGGAGATATAACTTGTGTGGTGCATTGTATACCCGGATACGACTCCACTAAGCCACCTAACTACGAGTACAACTGCGGGCCAAAAACCAAGTACAAATGGAGCCATGAGTCTAAGAGCAACCCTAAGCTCCGCGTACCCGCTTGTAACAGTAAGTCATTTGGTATTATTTCATGTAGCACACCTGATAATAGGTCAGTACACGGTTACAAATACAAGGTATGGTATAACAAGAAGTATAAGGGGGGGGGAGGGAGAAGCATGTTCCTCATAATAGTCCCGGAATTGACCGTCGTCCATCTCCCACTGTCGTATTATAGAAACTCTGGGAGATGAAACACTTTGCATATTCTCAAAAGATGAGTCAAAAACCACATTGAATCTCTGAAAACCCTTTTTGTAGCATTGGTTGCTGGTAATGGTGACCAACTTTCATAAGCATCGAATCCAAACTCTAGGAGAAGCATTTGACATATCTTCACTAAATGGGCCATCAGGTGACCTTGGCCATCAAATCGATGTACACTCTACACGTAGCATTGGTACCCTATTGTGATGAGCGATATCCATGATCGCAATATTGAACTTCTAGGAGAGGAAGCCTTTGATAACTTTTCTCAAATGGCCCACCAGATGACCTTGGACCCTAATTGTTTTCACACTATGCATGGTCACAATGGCTCACCTAGCCATATGGCCAGAATTAATTATTAAATCAATTGGATAATGGTCTTTGGGTATCAGTTTAGATTTATTCACATGATTTGAAGAAAACAAAATGAATAGAGTGACATAACGTATATATGCTTTCCGTTTGGCAGCTGTAATATATTTGTCTCCAGCTGAATGGATATGAATATGTAGATAAAAGTGGTAGGAATTGACTGCACTCACATTGACCAAAGTTTCAGAATTCATTTTTAGAGCTGCATTACCTTTTCGAATAGGATATAGTCAACCCAGCCGTATGCAGATTGAGATGTTTGCAAAGTTCCCCCTCCTACGATGTACCGATATATCTGACGAAGAATCCAAAGATATCAACAAAGCAGTAAGTGTGGTCATTTCTGCTACCTCACTCCGGATGGGCTGCATCGAGTCGGGGTTGTGCACAGTAGCTGATGTTCGCACGACTGATTGCTCCATGAACGCCACCAGGAAAAAACGATCGCTGGATGAGGGTGTTACGATCCAAACCACCGTCTTTCAAAAGGTCAATATTACAGCGGACAACGTGACATCCCCTCTGCAAAGTGAGTGTTCTGGTAGTAATTGAATAGTAAGTAGATCTGCCTTCGGCGACAAGCGCTTCAGTGTGTATGCTGTGGAACACACTTCCGCCCAACATCAAGTCGGATAAATCCGTCCAGAGCTTCAAGCATCTCTCGAAGACCCATTTGTATACATAGTATCACTATTTAGTTTTTCTTGTTTTATGGTTTTTGTTCTGTGTACACGCTATGGTATTTCATTGTATAGCGTTTCTAAATAACTACTATTGTTATTATTATTTGTATTTATGCTTGTGAAAAACGAATGAATATACCAAACATACCAGTATCCCCAACGATCACCCATGGTCATTGGTGGGTAGTCGAACCCACACAGTGGTGGTGTCTGGTGTGCGCAACATCTTCTCGTCGCATCTGACAACCCAATCTCTCTTGCGGTAGACTCCCCAGTAGGACACAACCGCTCAAGCGTCCACTGACGATTCTGTTCGAAACCACTGACAATTCCGTTGTTGATTCGAGTATTACAGGCATGCATATAGGCCTACTATTGAGTACAACTTTCACCCGGATGAGTCCATTTCGATACCCCTCTGAAATCTAATCAAATAATGTCTTGTCTTCCAATTGCGAAGAGGCTGCACATGTATCCTAACAATGACGAAGACCTATCACGGCAGAAACCAATGCGAAATGTGTTCGATATTCGTAACAACATTTGTTCAACTGAAAGAGAATGGTCTATCGTGTTTCAGGCTTAATCAAACATAAGCCACTGATTAAATAACGACACACATCTCCTGAATCTTCTTCAACCAACGCAGGAGTGTCTCCCACAGACTTTCGAATTCCTTCTGTTGTTGCTTCATCTCGGTCGCCAACTCATCCTTGAGGTTCTTGCCGTCTCCGATTGATCGGAGTTTCCTTTCGAGGTCTCTGTCTGTACTAGCTATGGGACTATCACTTGGAAAGTCACTCTCCACCCCACTATCCACTTGTAGTACTCTGTTATATGCAACAGGCAAGCGCACGCACATCTCCTGGAAATATTCATCATCATCAGTCAGCTCCGCTTCTCCGAGCGCCGCATGTGCCCCTTCGTTTGCCTCATAGACTGCCGATCCCCATCCTCGTTTCCAGGATAGTGCCTTCGTTTGTTCCTTTTCATCCTGTGCTATCTTGAACATCTCAGTCGTGTAGAAGCCAGATCGCCCGGCTGCCACGTTCTGTGAGACTACCTTGTTGATGAGGGATATGACACAACCCTGATTTCGATTTTTTTCCGCGATAGACGTGGCACTGTTCTCGAGGGCTATAACTCGCCAGTCGACCTTCTCCAGGAAAATCTTGAAACCATGGGTCTTCTTCTGACCAGCTATGAATTCACGGAGTGACTTTTCCTTGAGAGTGCTGTCGGCTCGAGTGAACAGTGCCACACAGTATTTTGTAAAGTCCACCCCGAAGGCCTTCTAAGAGACGAAGAAATAGAGATGATGACTGGAATAAAACAGGTAATTTGTGAGGCAATGAACACGCTACTATTCTAGTCCGATGGTCACGGTCATTCAAGACAGCTGCAGGTAGTATATTGTGAACACAAATTGCTTACTTGAACATGTACCACTGGTACTGAGACTACTAATCGCCCATTCATGTGTAACGTAGCTCTTGCACAATGTGGTCTAATCGAATTGTGAGGTTATTTTTTTTTGCATATTCTGCGATGCTGTTACCTCAGGTGGTCCTCATCTAAATTCTGTACCCGAAACCACAATAAATAGTAAGGTTTCGAAAGTGGTCCAGACTCTTTTTTTGGCCCGTCTTATTTGAATATCACTATGCATGTGACTATTGTGCGAACGCGCAAGTGGGAGTATCAGGTGGTGCCAAACTGTTATACGGAGGTACAGAATACCATGAGTACGATCGCAACGGGACAGTTCAATTCCACTAGGTTCCGGTCAAGTTAGGAAAATCGCATGAATTGGGCAATTTCGCCTCCAGTGACCTTGAAATTACCATCATACTTTTTGGGGCCAACTGTAGTTCACACCCACCAAGTTTCGTGTAGCTCAGAATTTTTTTGAATGAAACCTGCAAACAAGGCGATCGCCAAAAAGTGTCTCGCCTGGTTACGCAATTGGTGGGTTTTTTCAGAGTTGTCACGTCAAAAACTCGAACGAACTGTTCCACTTTTTCCACCGATTCAGTATAGTGTA
>JAUOBX010296275.1:0-11204 GCA_032360705.1 Eupentacta quinquesemita
CCCACCACTGTCCCTGTCCTGATACAAACTGGTGATCTTAGCCCAAAATTAACAATACATTTACTGTTGATGCTGCACTGCACAACCAACCACAATAGTAGGCCTATAATTGATTACTTCCTCCCAAGGGAGTGGCCACTTGAAATAAGGGTAATGAGGGTAATAAATCTATCAGCTACTGTAGAGGATATTTGACCAGGGCTCAATGGGTGTCTGGGAGGGAGAAGCTGGTCTAAATATGTATACCCAAGAAAGAGTAAACAATGGATAGTGAGATGTGACAGGGACCAGCCACTAGACTACATCTAGATAAACAGGGTTGATGGGTATTGAAAACTGCATTGTTGCTGAACTTGTTGTTGCTGTTAAAGCTCATCAAGTCATGTTATAATTGCTTTAATTGTTTGAAACCTGAGGATGTATAGGTCTAGGCGTCTAAAACTTCTGAATGAATAATTATTTTCTTACTTTTTCAATGAAGCTGAGAAGTACATCTAGTTTGGAAAATCAGTTCCAAAGGGCAACATTCAATATTAGCTATTCAATATGAATATTGGAAATTGAAAGCTCCCAACTGAGCGTATGTTTGAATTCCTTGGACTGGTTCAAGGCAAAAAGAGGCTAGGGTAACTACACATCATTCTATTCTTGTTCTAATCAATCTAAACAATACGTGGAATGTGCAATTTTTCGATTCGTGGAAAGTCAATATCAATAATTTTCCCGGGGATACACATGTGGGCGGTTTAACGCCTACGAATGTCTAGTTTTAGTTGGGTTGGGAAGTGACTGCGTTGGGGCATGACTTGAATCTGATACTCTTGTTAGTTGTCACAATGCTTGAATCAATAATTCAGCCTTGAAGTATGTATTATCTGTAGAGATGAAATTATGCGAAATGATATCCCCCACGAATAACTAGATATTTCACTGGAGTTTGGTTAGCATGTTCATTGGGTGGTTCTTTTCTCGTGCACAAATCGTTCGTGAAATATACTCGCAGTGTCACCTGATGTAACTCGATTGTAATTCTATGCTGGATTAGTCATTCTAGAATGTCCGGTGGATCATCTGTCAACGATTCAAATGTAGTGATAGAATTTGAAAAGGGGAACAACTAATGACACCCGTGATATTTGTGTCATATTCAATTATTCATATTGATGTGATCTTGTCATTACTTGTGCTTGACCTCGTACAAATATAATAAAATGCTCACATAATTATGTCTGATAGATGGCTGGCCGTATATTATCGATGGGGATATAACATGCAGTCAATGTGATTGAAGAAAGTTTGATGACCCTTTACTGGCGTCCATGCACGTTGACCGAGGTTGGACATAATATCCATCGACCTCTAGATCATCACCATTGAGTCATTGACTATATATGTCAAGGTAATGTGTACAATCTTGCTGATATGAGTTCCCAAACCACACCCCTGCTCACCCTCTCCTTCGGACTCTCATGAAGCTTGTATGCGTTATGGAGTTCGGCGTGTTTCTACCACCACCTCCCCGTTAACTACCAAAAAATGGTATACTCACTAATTCATGGGAGTACATGCTTGGGAATGCATCTATAGTCGTATACCTGCTGTTCTAATCACCCGGCTTTCCCCGAGCAGTCGCCACCCACCCATATACCTGCGAAATCCAATACCCCTTTCTATTCGGCCTCTCCTTACGCATACATATGGTCTTTATGCATTACTGTCTGCAGCAAGGTGCATTCTCCGTTGCCTAGTTCAATCTCATATGATGTAATATTTAATGTACTATAATATTATATCTGAACGATCCACAGGTGGAGCTGTTGGACCTTTCGTCTGGTCCCATATCAACACGTGGTGTCTCTCATGATAGCCATGCTATTTACCAACCCAGTGTACAATACTTTGCAATGAAAATTTGATACGATAAGCTCACATTTCGAAGTCTATTTACGTATCTAAGATATATTAATGGCTACAATGCTGATACAATGCATAAAATGATAACTTACTGAGATCATTGTGTTGACAAAGATAGACTTTCTTGTGATGTGGTCGAGGCCGCTAATTTGAGACTGCATCGACCGAGTTTCGTAAGAATCCAACAGTTGGGAAAATTTCACGAATTTGATCGTGACAGTAACCCCAAAATCACTGCCATGTTTTTCGGGACTGAATGTAGTCCATACTCCATACCCATCAAGTTTCGTGTCGATCCAACAAAGTTGAAAAAGTTAAGCAAACTTGACCCGGTGACCTCGAAAATATCGCCATGTTTTTTCGGGACGAACTGTAGCCCACATTCACCAAGTTTCGCGGTGTAAATCAAACAAAGTTCAGAAAATATCGCAAATTTGACCTCCGGTGACCTCAAAATTATCGTTATTTTTTTAAGGACTGAAAGTAATCCATATCCACCAATCGGGCCTGATTCATCAGCAACATTAGAGTATGGCCGAGACTTCATCTTGCATATGGATGATACTTAGTGGGTTGCACAGTCGTATTATACTTCAGTGGCTTTTTCAACAAGCCTTTTGCGTGATACAACTAGACAACTCCTGGTGGCGCACCGCCAACGTGTATACTTTCTTGTGATGTAGTCGAGGTCGCTAATTCGATGCAACATCCACCAAGTTCCGTTCAAACTCAACGAATTTGGGAATAATTCACGAATATGACCCCCGGTTACCTACCGGAAGGTAGTCCATTCCCACCAAATTTCGTTTGAATCCAATGAAGTTGGAAAAATAGGCGACCTCGAAATTATCACCCTGTTTTTCGGTACTGAATGTAGTCAATACCCATCAAGTTTCGTTTAAAGCCAACAAAGTTGAGAAAATAACGCAAATTTTACCTCCGGTGACCTCGAAATTATCACCATGTTTTTCGGGACCGAATGTAGTCCATATCCACCAAGTTCCGGGTGAATCAGACAATCTTTATATTTTCGCAAAACACGCGCTCAATAGAGGGCAGTATTTACACAGCAATGCTCACTTTCGAACCCATCCGAGATTTATCTGTGGCCGACACGTGTGCCAAGTTTGGGATCGATCGGACGAAGCGTTAGAGAGTTATCGTGCTAACATTGAAATCTTCCGGACGCGGCGGACGCGGCGGATTCGGCGAAGGCGAAACCATAATATTCCCGGAGTGGGGATATAATGAACAGTTTTGGCTCCTGGAAGCGTCCAATTTCAACCCGAGAATTAAGCCGAGGTATGAAGATTTGGTTGGCATGTACGCTGCCAAAACATCGGGCGCTCAGCACGACTGGATACTAGTGGTGACCAATTTGTGTGGTGTCGCCCATTCGCGAATGCACCCATTCCAGCATCGATGTCTTGATCCGTGATAGTGAGCAAATACAATGCATCACCTTAGTCATATCCCCGGGACGCGTTTTAGCGTCTGGGGATATTATGGTTTTTGGGGTGTAGCCGCCGCCGTCTCCGCCGCCGCCGCCGCCGGAAACTTTAGGCGTTAGCGCTCTAACTCCCTAACACTTTGTCCGATTCATTTGAAACTTGGTATACGTGTCCGCCCTAGTAAAATCTCGGATGGGTTCGAACATGGGCATTGTTACATGAATGCTGCCCTCTACTTCAAGAAACTGTCATCGTTAGCGCGATAACTTGCTAACGCTTCATCCAATGACTCATATGAAACTTGGTACACATGTTCACTTCAGTCAAATGTTGGATGGGTTCGGAAGTTGGCGTTGCTACATGACTGCTGCCCTCTATTTTGCATTTTTTTGCGCAAACATTCGATTTAAAAGAAACTTGGTGAGTGTGGACTACTGTTGGTTCCGTAAAACATGACGACCATTTCAAGGTCACTAGAGGTCAATTGTGCGTAATTTATGCGATTTACCTAACCTTGCTGGATTTGAACGAAACTTGGTGGATTTGGACTCCAGTTGGTGCTGAACAACATTAAGGTAATTTCAAGTTCATCTGAGGTCAACCAGACATGGTTTGTGCTATGTTTCGAATCATGGAAAGTTACTATCAATTATTATCCCGGGGATACACATGTGGGCGGTTTAACGCCTACGAATGTCTAGTTTCTATTTGTCATTATGTTCCCGTGGGCCGTGGGACTATTGTGACGTTGGGTGTATCCGCCGTTTTCGCCGCCGCTGAAGAAGATCATAGGCATTAGCGCAATAACTCTCTATAACGCTTGATCGCCTGCACGTTCACTGAGGTCCACGAGGCAAACTTGCTTCAAGTTCCCATGGGAAAGAGCGAAAATCATTTCGGTTATTGTGCCCCCCCCCCCCATTTGTAATTCTCTCCCGCCAGAAACGCGCGGTAATGGGTACCTATCTAGATTCGAATATAGTGTTTCAAATTGGCTTTTAGTCATTATATCCCCGCAACGAGTTTGAGCGTCTGGGGATATCATGGTTTTGGGGGTGACGTCGCCGCCGCCGGAAACTTAAGGCGTTAGCGCTCTAACTCTCTAACCCTCTGTCGGATTCATCCGAAACTTGGTGTACGTGTCTGCCCTAGTGGAATCTCGGATGGGTTCGAAAGTGGGAATTGCTACATGAACGCTGCACTCTATCTTGTGAATTTTGTGCGTCCAGAAACTGTCACTGTTAGCGCGATAACTCTCTAACAATTCATTCGATTTATTTCAAACTTGGTACACGTGTCCGCTCAAGTCAAATGTTGAAAGGGTTTGGAGGTCGGCGTTGCTACATGATTGATGCCCTCTATTTCACAAGTTCGTTGCGCAAATATCTGAAGTTTATCCGATTTACACGAAACTCGGTGGGTGTGGACTATTGTTAGTTCCGAAAACCATGGCGGTCATTTCAAGGTCACCTTAGGTCAAATGTGCGTAATTTATGCGATTTCCCTGATTTTGTCATATTTAAATGAAACTCGTGGGTAGGGACTCAAGTTGGTGCTGAACAACATTAGGGTCATTCCAAGGTCATTCGAGGTCGACCAGATATGAGTTGTGCAGTTTTCTGATTCATGGAAAGTCAGTTTCAATAATTATCTCGCGGGGATACACACATGTCTAGTTATGTGTAGGTTTTTGTACAGCGCAGATGAGTATCTTTTCATTCCTGCGCTTCATGCGTACTTCATAATAATATTAATGATAATAAAAGAAGTTTATCCGATTACCACGAAAGTGAAAGAGCCAGAAGCATACACATTCGGAAGCACGGGAAATTCAGAGTTCGAATTATGTCACATGTATTATAATGTATAGTGTATTTACCCTGTAATTACCGAAAAACTGATTATACTGATTCATACGATTTTTCAGACATCGTCGAACTAGACGTGTATGGGATATACTTGTAGTCCCAGCGCATTTACTAGTATTGTTGAATCCCATTAATCGAATTTATTATGTCTATAGTTTGAGCATTTTAGTCACGATTCTCTATACTACATTTCATTTGATTCAAACAACACTCTAATGTGGGATATGTTCGGTTTTGATAATTTTGAAGATAATTTCGAAACCTCTGGAGATCATTAGGTGAATTTATGCAATTTTACACGAGCTTCGTAGATTCCTATGAATCTTAACGAATGAGGTCTACTTTCATTGCAGTAGTTGGTGCCATTGAAGGATCGATCCGAGCAGCCCTTGGTCAGTTCAGTTGATTCATACGCCAGTGCATGCCTAACCTAATAACCTAATGAATATGGGTATAGCAATTAGCAATAGTACCGGTATGTATATGTCGAATCAAACGGCACATGTAACGTATAATATGTGGGCATCCTACTGCAAACTCGTTTCTGATTCCTTGCCGCAGGAATCTATGCGATGGCGCGGGCGTGCGTATCATGTATGTGGTATGTGTGTGTGTGTGTGTGTGTGTGCGTGTGTGCGTTCGTGTGTTTCTGTGCCATGTGTCTAGTGAACGAAATGATGCAGAGACTTCATACTTAGTATGTGGGATGACCATATGGAGTTCATGGTCCCCATTGTTTTTTGGCCCGGTCGAAGGTCATCTTGGGTCAACAGAGGTCAAAGTCTGAAAACCTTGTAACAGAATAACCAGTGAATGTCAAGAGGTGCATAGTCTTCATACTCCGTATGCAGGATGATCATATGGAGTACATGGTCCGGGGCGCGGTCCAAGGTCATCTGGGGTCAACCGAAGTCAAAGTATTAAAACCTTGTGACATGATAACTAGTGAACGGAAAGGTTGGTATGTAGGATGGCCATATGGAGCACATGGTCCCTATTGTTTTGGGGCAAAGTTCAAGGTCACCTGGGGTCAACAAAGGTCAAAGTATGAAAACCTTGTCAACACGATAACTAATGATCGGAAAGGTGCTGAGGTTTCATACTTGATGTAGAGGATGGCCAAATGGAGTACGTGGAATAGCTTTTTCTTATGTCAATGTCACACTCCAATCACAATGAGCAATAATTTGACCCTGTGTGACCTTTGTGTGCAAAGTTATCAGAGGTCAAAGTTGTTTCAGTTTGAAAATTAGCTCAGTTGGGATGCTCGTATGGATTTGTGCTATAGCTCTTTCGTGGGGGGGGGGGGGGGGCGCTCAGTGGGTCAAATTACCCCTGATGATGAGGTCTTATGAAATGTGTCATTGTAGGAATTATTGGGCGAAGAATTAATAACTGCTAGCATCGGGATATGTGATAGACCTTTGGAGCTGAATAGATAGACCAAACTATCCCCCGCTTCAATCAAACATCCAGTGCAGAGGGACAAAGGTTGATTTTGATATAGAAAGCCTAAGTTCTTGGTTAAAAGGTTAGCGCAAGGAATTATAGTGCCTTTGGGCTCTTGTTTTGACATTCGACCTGAAATGCAACTTTATTTTTACCTATCGGTACATCGATGATTTTAATTGATTACACATCACGTAACACACTTCAGGCTAGCTTGGCTGCTGACCAACCTGTATTATCACGTGTATTCTATTCATATCTGTTCTGAATAAAACAATGACATCTGATTTTAGAAGCCGTGATTCCAATTTTGGTATATATATGCAAAGAGACGGGGGCCATACTTAAATGTCTCTCATTTATTTCCATCATCCCCACCTGAATTATGTTGTAAACGAAGGATACCTGCTGGTGTACATACCCGTGCACATATTTCGTGAAAATACAATTTACGAATTATTTTCTGAATTCCTTGTTTTGTTTTCATTCCGTTCATTTCTTCATTGTATATTGCATATTCATTCAACTAAGACTGTCGTGCATCTCAGAAATGTTATGTACTCAGTCAATTGATTGGTAATCAGTTTCAATACACGGTCTGGTGGCATCCGCTCGAATTAGTAACTAACGGAGGTTTCGTTAGAATCGTCATACTGAAATTGCACTATTCTAGCTTGCTACCGAGGCAAGTAAAATGAACAAATAAGAAAAGATGGACCCACCATGGCCCATCAAACATGTTTTTCTTAATCCAGCGCTCAATGCATTAGCTTATCTGGTATTATAGTCATGCAACTGAAATGTATATTAGTAACAGACCAGCTGAGTTTAGGATTAGTTAGCTGAATGCCGCGGGTGATTATGATCTTGAACACCGTATGTAGTTCAACATGCCCACTCTCCGAAGCGATTTACAGCCTTTATATCGCAAAGTCATGTGAAGACTGAATCAAGGAAGGGCTGCCTCATAGTGTCCATAGATGCAGGATGCTGAGACAGTGGGCTCAAAAAGCAACGATCGGGCTTTAAAAGGCCCCCTAGAACTCGTACTCGGAACATTATTACCAGTACAGACAAACTTCTCAGTAAATATGTTTCAGATGGCAGGAACGTTCCCATATACTAGGCCTAGAGGAATTACCAATCGACTATCGGGAAAAATCGAAACTATTGGCTTAGGAAAGTTTTTACACCCGGAACGTATTTACTGTGACAATTTGGTCCCCCGGAACAAGATTACTAGACCCGGAACGTTTTTATTAGTAAAATGTATCCGGCCGGATACATTTTACTAGAACAATCTATCCGCCGGAACAACTTTCCCAGTAAAAACGTTCCTAGGAACGTTCTTACACCCGGAACGTATTTACTGTGACACCGGGACTCAGGCACATAACAAAGGGAGATATTGATTTGTGAATGTATCATCTGAGAGTTGTTCAATTTCACTTAACTTAAAGGACTTCACAAGGATGGTCATAATCGAAGCTTATATTATAGAGGATCTGAAACTGATCATATCAGTCCAAACCCTACGTTCATGGGATCTGCCGTTACTCAGTTACAAGCTTTGGAATTGTGTCCCATGGTGATTGCGCAATACAAAAACGATCCCAGCATGCAATATTGTCTGATGACATGGTTGTACAACTCTGCGAAAACTATGTGGTTTTCTATTGAAATTCACTATACTAATTTCACTGGGCAAGACTAATTGCGAGGGCGATGAACTATTTACGTTTGGTTAGATGGTGCATGGGTGTCAATAGTTACTTTCGTGAAAGTTACGAAGGAAAACCTCCTTGGAACGTTGAGATATTACCATGGATAAAAACAATATAATACATTAGAAATTGCCTGAGTTGTACAACCGTGACGTCACACATTATTGCGCAATCGATATTATGGGCAAACTTCGAAGATCAATAACTCTGTAACGGAACATCGTACAAAGGTGGGAGTTGGACTACTGATCTAAGATTTTATTCCTCTTCAATATAAGCTTTGGTTGTGACCATCCTCAGGCTTTGGAAACCCTTTGATTGTATATGTACGATGGGAATCGTCTCTCTAGATGGCATCAATCATGTCATCAGAACGTCTCAATAATTGTTGATGTTATGCTGATCTGTTCTATACTGGCAACGATGGTACGTAGTCATCAAAAACAAATAGCAGGTATGGAAGCTGCGTCGGGGCACAAACACAATGATCTAGACGTGCCCAATCCATGATTTGTTAGGGTTATAGGGAGCAACATTTGTTATAAGCGAATAGCGTATATAACGTTCACACGTTGTATCCATCCATGTTTTCAGCAGAGCCAATTGTATTCCCGTTCCGGCTTCCCGATTTAAAGGGCCCATGAAAGAATATAATTGTTTGTGAAATGCCCAGAATATGAATATTTTTCCGCGCGCTCTCTTATAGGCTTCTGTCTCTTGCACAGGTAGCCTGCATTTTTCCTCCCCACCATATACATCGCAAGCACTCTCATCTGCTCATGTGCACGCAGCGTAACTGTTGTAGTGACCATTTTCGAATAATAGTATTGTCAATTTCTTTAGCTAAATACATTTGAAGTCATGAAACCGACATATCACAACTGAATAAATATAGCTGACAACCGCGTCTGCTGGGAACCATCTGCTGCCATCTGCAGGGCTTGAAAACCGCAAAAAAATCGCACGTACGCTCCGCGCCGACCCATAGCGGCGCTCCGCTTAGATGTTAATCTGGTGCCCTTGTACCACCTCGGGAAAAGCTTATGTACCTCAGTCCGAGAACCATGGTGACGCAACTGCCCTTATGAAACTGAACCTCGATGCGCCACCGTACTGAAACGAATGGATGGACGGTGAACAGTAGCATTCGAACATATAGGAGAAAGCTGGGAAACGAGCGGGAACTTTTCACATTTGATCAGGAAACTGCTTCCGCCCCCCAATCACCCCCCCCCCCCCAACCCCCTCGAGGAGTGACCCCAGATGCACCACTGATATGCGTGAGAACAACAATATGAAAATCAACGATTGCCTATAGGATAACACATGAAAGTATTAGATACTAGTCATTTCCGATGTGGTCCTATGAACAAACACATATAATTACTGATACAAAATGCAGCCAGGGAAATGTCATCTAACACTGATGCGGCAGTGCCAAGCTGCCTAAAGGTCGGATTCCATATGTGCGGATGTGGTATAAATTTTGAAATCGCTGTTTCGTGAAGACGGATCATTTTTTGGCCGGGAAAAGGATGTAGAATGATGCGCAGACACATCAAATATGTAACTGCTCAAAAATACAGTCGTTGGACTGCTCCATGGGGGAGATATTCCATAAAACACATTTGCGGTATGCGGCATTAATGCTGCATTGGTACGCATAGTGATTGTGCTTATACAACGCGCGTTCCGTCTTATTCGAATTATTTTTTGCCATGTCGGAATCCACTTCCATCTATATTACCATAACACCGTTTATTTGGGCATTTGCAAGTTTGCGTTCGTGTGGAAGCGGCATTTGAGTGTTTTGCCGCATCCCGCATCCGTACATAATTATGGAATCTGACCTTAACCAGGGAACTAGACGAGTGCAGGCGGTAAAACGCCCACGTGTATATCCCCGGAATAAGTGTGGATATTGACTCCCGATGATTAGAAAATTTGCACGAACACTGTCTGGTTGACATCGAATGACCTCGGCATGACCCGAATGTTGTTCAGTCCATACACACCAAGTTTCATTCAAATCCGATCACCCAGTCAACATTCACCAAGTTTTGATCAAATCCAGCAGAGTTAGGAGAATCGCATGAATTACTCGGGTGACCTCAGCTTCAAATGGCCGCCTTGGTTTCCGGAACCCCAAGTATGTTCCACACCCACCACGTTTTGCGAAAATCCGATGAACCTGAGATATTTCCGCGAAGAACTGCAAAATAGAGAGTATCAATCATGTAGCAATGCTGACTTTCGAAGGAATCCAACATCTCACTGGAGAAGACACGTGTACCAAGTTTCGAATGAATCGGACGAGGCGTTATATAGTTATCACGCTAACAACAACAGTTACTGATCGCACAAAATCCGCCAAATAGAGGGCGGCATTCGTGTAGCAATGTCCACTTCGAACCCAATCCAAATTTCACTAGGGCGGACGTGTCCATCAAGTTTCGAATAAATCGAACGAGGCGTTGGAGACTTATCGGGCTAACGCCTGAAGTTCTCAGCGATGGCGGCGGGAAACAGCGGCGGCTACACCCCAAAAACCAGAATATCCCCAATTCCACATACTCTGGAACGGCGCGTTACGAGGATAAACTGCAGGTGTGGTGCTGGTTAGCTAGTTTCATTGAATTTCCCGCTAAAGTACACTCACGTTTACCTGTGTTGTCCCCGACGGCACACCAGCATCTGCGAACCCATGCACAAATATTATATCTATTCCACTGAAGTGTGAACGCGATTCCCCTTTATTGAGATCAGTCGCGTACTCAGAACTTCGTAATGGGGGGGGG
>JAUOBX010296386.1:0-11203 GCA_032360705.1 Eupentacta quinquesemita
GCACATCTTTGACCTTCTGAAGGTCAAAGGTCATTGAAGAGGCATAATGAGCCATTCTGTAAAGTAAATTGGAAAAACTGCAAAATGCTACTTCTCCTACAAAAAACAATAAATTTTCTCGAAATCAGATTATAATGTTCCTTGGGTGGTGCTGCCTAAAAGTTGTTTACATATTTTTGATAGATGGTCATATAGTGCCATTAGCAATAAAACAGTGGAAACTGCAAAATGCTACTTCTCCCACAGAGAACAACAGTTGAAAATAGGGTATAATGTTCCTAAGGTGGTGCTTCCTAAAAGGTGTTCACAGATTTTTTTTTTTATAGATGGTCATATAGTGTCAGTAGTGACAAAACAGTAAGAAACTGCAAGATGCTACTTCTCCTACAAAGAACAATAGATTTTCTTGAAATAGGGTTCTAATGTTTCTTAGGTGGTGCTACTTGAAAGTTGTTCCCCTTTTTTTTATATAGATGGTCATATAGTGTCAGTAGCAATGAAACAGTGAAAAACTGCAAGAGGCTACTGAAAATGCTATTCGTCCTACAAAGAACAATTTTTTCTCTGAAAGTCAGTTATAATGTTCCTTAGGTGGTGCTTCTTATGTTCACAGATTTTTGTTAAATGGTCATATAGTGTCAGTAGCAATAACACAGTGGAAAACTGCAAAATGCCATTTCTCGTACAAAGAACAAAATATTTAATTGAAATTTACATGCAGTGTCCCCTGGGGTAATTCAAATGCAATTTCATGTTGGATTAGTCCTTTTTCTCCCAACTCTGTTGAGCTAGCAATATATGTTCTGTCTGCTCAGAAACTCTATCCAGTGAAGATGATGTCTTGGCCTGTGGTTTTCATAGACATCCTAGATTTGCTAGATGAGCAGGCAATTAATCATGTCTAGGAATTCGAATCTCACCTCAATCTGGTCGAATCTGTGTGAAACATTTCAAGACATTAGGTCTAGGCAAATTATGCCCATCTACCTCAAACATGTCTGTAGTACAATTTGTCTCTAGGTAAATTGGTGTGTTGCCACTTAATTCTTCAATTACTCTGGGTAACACACATACATAGTGCAGTGAACAATTTAAACTCCCAAATTGGTAGTGGCAACACTGTCATTGGCAGACATTGTTTACTCTAGTTGGGGCATGGATTGAAGATGAGGAGACTTGTTGATTGAGACTTTACTGGGTATATTGAGCTCAGCTTTATAATTCAAAGAGTATCTTGGTTGACTTGTGGAAGAGAAGGAATGGAAGAGGGGGGCTGCCTACGGGTCAAACAATATAATCTGTGGAGCAAGAGAGAAGGGCTACATGGTAGCCTGATATCAGATGCAATTATCACAAACACTGAATACAGCATTAGCTGACATATTGAGAAGTAAACTGCTTATTGCATAACACTTGGCATAATTCTTAACTGTGTGAAATATTCCTTGAAAGTCCATATCCCCAGCTCTGTCTCGAATCTCAAGGCTGGACCTGTTGACTATTACATACCCGTTTATTTAATCGATATTCTGGAAATGTGCAGTGGATTTTCTGTCAACGATATAATGGTCAGCAGGTACATTTCCTGTGTATACTTACTTGGGGTTGTCAATCTGCCCATGTTACCTACCCATTGTCTGTCATGAAAGGCAACTAGTGAAAAGGATTTGAAAGACATTTTATAACACCCATGAATTCATCTTGTCATCACTTCCCTACCCAGAATATTAGACTGTCTTGACCTCCAACAAAGGATGTTAAATTTTCTTGAAACTTGGTCCTGATGTTCCTTGTTCCTTGTGATGCTCGTAAAATGTTCACAAATTTCTGATAGATGGTCATATAGTGCCAGTAGTGATAAAACAGTCAAGGCGATTGGAGGAAGTTATATAGACCCTCACTAGCTTAGTCTTTGATCCATGTTGACCATGTGTTTTGGCATGATTTTGCCCCTCTTTGTTAACTACTCATAATTGTGTACTCATATGAGAGCACATGCTGGGAAGGCACCTAGCTGCATCCACCTGCCACTTCCAATCACTCGGCCTGCTCCGAGCCAGCGACTAGGCATGAGCCTGACCCACTCCCCCCCCCCCTCCCTGCCAACTCACCGAGGTACCTGCGCCGCTGCGCCAACCAAGGTCTATGTGACTGTCATGGCAGGGGACTCCAACCCACCGAGTCCCATTCTGACAGGACGTTATGGGGTGGCGAACCCCCCCCCTCCCAAGCACACATACTAGCTGTAGAGCTCTCCATGATCCTTGTAAGACATTGAGTGACAAAGCCCGATATAGAAGTTATAGAACCAGATGAGGCCATGAAATACTGTGATTCGCCAATCTCCTGTGATTCACTATTTCAGCACTCAACAAAAATTGTCTACAACCAAATAAATACCAAATGAAGGATTTCACGTCAGCATAACTAAAACGAAGGCACAATATTGCGATACCACATCATACCAGTCCACCACATATTGAATATTCGTCCGGTTTGAGCTACTGAACCATTGGTTCTCTAGTTCATATTACTCATGTCACGGATTTGCTTGTGCTTGCCATCAGAATTTGGGTGGAACTCACATTGTCATGACAGCCAAATTAATCCTACAGCACATATCTTGTGCTCAGTTAGTACAGCATAGTTGTATGCCAAGTAGTTGAGTCAGTATATTGAAATAACAAACTGAAAGGCTGAACATGTATGATGTCCAGACCATCCCGATGCAACAAAGATTGCTAACACTTGGCTGGCAATAACAGAAAGGGGGACAAAGGTGGGACCTATGTGTCCTTGTTAACAGTGTAATTATGATGTTGGGTGGTGTGGCAATAAACCCCTGTACTACCTGCATAGTGCAATATTCACACAAACCTTTTTGTAGCTTTTCTTATGAGTACAGAAACCGTATTGTTTTTCATGTGCACCAAGTCAATTTGGGGTAAAATTGGTAAAATGGTGAAAAAATATATTTTGCTTCTCCATACATCATTCTGTAAATATACTTGTACGCTTCCAAATTTCAGAGGATACATCCAGTGAGGGTATAACTGTCACCTTGGAGAGAAGATTGCATGGATGAAGAGCAACTCTGGGCCCCGTCACACTGTCAAAGATTTCATGACTGCCACCTTCAACATACGAAAAGAATGGATTGGAGGATCAACCCACTCTCTTGCGGAGGTCATTGAAGAGTTTCCGAAAATTCTGGATCCTTTGATGGCAAGTTATTATATGTTATTTTATGGCTTCAGCCAGAAAAATATTACAGGCAGTCAACAGTCCTTGTCTGCTTTCTCCTAATTGCCAACTATTCAACCTTGTTTAATACAATCAGAGTATGTGCCTCATGCAGAAAGATGAAATTATACTGGTCATAAAAATTTGACTTCTTCTATTTCGGCGCCTTCCATTTCATACATGGAGGGAATGTTTGTGGAAAACATATGCCAGAGCACACTATACCTTGTGACGTCACAGTTGCGGGGGGAGGCGGACCTGAGTAATAGAAGTGCATTGTCAGGTTTTTCCGTAATCGGGCAAATGGGATAGTCAGCTTATAGTTAATATGAGTGAAGTGCTGGATAAGAGTGCTGTACTGGTGACGATCGCTCCTTTGGTGCCAATGTAAATGTAGTGTATTCATCAAAGGGATATCCTTCCCTGCAGCACCCAAGAAGGTTTGGATGCTCTGCAAATACGTGTGAGGCTGATAAGTTTTTTATTCACAGGTTTACAAGGCTCACATAAAATTGAAAAGTTTCCCAACCGATACATAGTCTAGAGCAGGGATACTTGAGACAGCTTGAGACAAATGTGCCAATTTTTTCACAAAATTTGTTACAACCTTCATGTGTACCAGAGTATTGGATTGAGTTGTAGCAGAATTAGTACCTGAACTAAGTCTATGGCAAAAATTTGTGTCTCAAGTTAACTGGAGACACAACTTCTCATTTCGTTAAGTGTAACTAAGTAATCCAGTGGAAATAAATCATAATAGCCCTGGCCAGCACTCACTAGGGGTACTCCAAGTAATGTTGTTGGTATGGCAATTACCCCAATTATAGTAAGACGGGTAAAAAAAAATGTTTCCCCAAACTTTGGAATAAAACTCGTTGGGTAGATGCCTCAAGCTATATTCTAGTATTGTCAGTTGACAAATGGGAATACCTTCCTTAACAAACAGTAAGGGAGAAATTCCAGGAAAGGGGTGGTTTTTATTTACCCTTGCGAATCACCATTTTCGGGGTAAAAAAAACATGCTGGGGTAAAAAAAGTCCACACTCATAAAACAACATGCAACCAAAGAAAATGTGCCAAACAACCAGAAATATTGTCCACACACTTTAAGAATACTCTATTTGGCATTTTCAGTTAAGATTTGCAGCAATGAACGCATTGCCAAACGATTACTCGGGGGAAGGAGCTCCACCTTCCAAGACTGGTCAAGCAAGATTCCATCAAGACTTTTTGATGCCCTCTGAAAAATATTACCATGTTTCATGAGTTTTATTCTTCATAATAATATCACACCCAGCTGTATGGTTGGAATTTGGGGTATAAAACAACTAGGGGCTCTGAAAAACACAAGTTATTCATATACTCCATATATATAGTGTTAGGCTATAACACTAGGCTAATATGGCAATATCCAAGGTTTAGTACATGCAACAGTTAGGGAAAAAATGTAGGTAATGATATCGTTTGAAATTATAGGAGTATAGATGTTCTCACTATGTCAATCATATAGCTGCTGAAAATACCCGTACTCTGATGGAACAAAATTGAAACAATCGACAAAGTGAGTAAATGTTGACTTGAGCAACATGGTTTTCATATGAACTATTCAAAAATATGTATTTCAGTTTCCCATAACTTGTAGTGGGGGTGTGCTTTTTTTACCCCAACCACCCAGGCACTTTTTTTTTTCACCTCATCTGACTATTTCGTAATATTTTGGTATGGCAATTAGCCATGTAACTGTTTACTTGTTGAAGCTGCAGTCAAGGGTTTTCCAAACTCCTTTCAAAGCTGTAAATTGTGGCTTTAGTGAAAGGGCCCTAAATGTTACACAATTTATCTTCATGAATTGGAATGAGAATTTACTATATATATGCAGCATTGTGAGAAATAGGAAACAGAGAAGCATACACAAAATTTGTAAAATTTGCTACGAGAATTTAGAATTCCAATATCGTTTCAAGTTACCCATGGTCTCAAGTGTCCCCGCCTCACAGTTAAAATGTACTTTGGTGTTCTTAATCATAATATTCTTTAACTATTTTGTCCGTTTCTCTAGATCACACAAGACTTCACAAAACTGTTCAAAGATGTGAAGATGGAATTCATCGAAGAATGGCCAAACTACAGTGACAACATCATAGAATATGCATCTCTCATGATAAATTGGAAATCCCAACTTGATATCGATGTTGACGAGGGGTGTTTGACCAGAGGTAAATGAACATGGTACATTTGAGTTGTTTGGAAATTTGAGGTCAAAGGTCACCAAGGTGTCAATTCTGGCCATTTCGTTGAAATGGTCAAATGTTTTTCTCTCATACAGAATAGATTGGATGACCATGAAAGTTGGTCGTTATAGTCAATGATAACTGGTTTTTGTGGGGTGTACAAGAATTTGGGGTCAAAGGTCCCCTAGGGGTTAATTTTTAGCTCAAACCAGCTAAGCTGGTTGAGCTATTGTGATGGTAGCGTCACTCTATCTATCTATTTATCTATCCAGTCTGTATACTTTTGCTTTTTCGGCTGTCAAATGTTCATTCTTTGACCGATGTTAACCAAACTTGGAGACAATGTTCATTGAATGATGGCACATGTTTGACTTTTTGAAGGTCAGAGGTCATTAAAGTGGCATAATGAGCCATTTTGTGAATAAATTTGCAAAACTGCAAAATGCTACTCCTCCTACAAAGAACAATAGATTTTCTTGAAATTTGAGTATATTCCTCAGGTGGTGCTTCCTAAAAGTTGTTCACAGATTTTTGATAGATGGTCATATAGTGTCAGTAGCAATAAAACAGTAGAAACCACAAAATGTTTCTCAAAATGCTACTTCTCCTATAAAGAACAATTGATATACTCAAAACTAGGCTGTAATGTTCCTTGAGTTGTTCATCCTAATAGTTGTTCACAGATTTTTGATAAATGGTCCTGAAATGTCAGTATCGATGAAATAGCAAAAAACGCAACATGCCACACCTCCTACAGAGATCATTGGATTTTCTTGAAATTTGATTATACTGTTCCTGAGGCAGTGCTTGTTATAGTATCTAAAACATAGAATTTCTATTGATTTCCCCAAAAAATTATGACAGGTCCAAAACTGAAATAAACCACTCCCAAAACAGGTTCGGACTGCTATATTTAATGCCATTCATTCCCCTTTATTGATTCCCCCCATGGCCTGCATGACTCCCCCAGAACCTGTGAGGGTTTGTTTATATTAGCTGAAATGTTGAAGGGTCACTTCACTTCATCAGTCTGTACTGTCAGATGGTGCTCCTGGAATTGACCAATGTCAAATGACTATGTGGTGTAATTCAATACTAGCCTGTTCTTGTGTATATATGCACTCTCAATTTCAACTATGCTGAGCCTACCAAGAGAGAATAGCTCCAAAGGGAAAGATATTAGACTGGGAGGGGACTTAGTGCTGTTGTAAAACTGCTGAGTAATTGGTTGGCAGTGTGTGGTAGGCCTAATTTGTTAGCTCAAACTAGCAAAGCTTGTTGAGCTATTGTGATGGGACTGTCTGTCTGGTGAACTTTTCCAAAGAAGGGGGATGTTTGTTCCAAAACAATCACCTTGTTACAAAACTGGCAAATCTGCAATAAAATAAGTTTGTTGGAAAAATCCAAATTGGCTGCTGGGTGGGGTCCCATGGGGCGAAAATAGAAGTTGTCTCAAAATGATTGCCATCTTCCGACACATGCAAATCTGCAATGAAATTTATCGCAAAAAATCCAAAATGGCAGCCCTCAGAGCAGTGAGGCGACGCCAGGATTGAACCTATGCTTGATTTTCATCTAGCCCTATGTGGCGAAAATAAGAGTTTGGGGGTCCCAAAGTTCTCAAACCAATCGCCATGTTCCAAAACGAAAAAATCTGCAATAAAAAAAAGTTTTGTGGAAAAAATCTGAAATGGGCTCCGGGAAGGGTCCTATGGGGCGAAAATAGAAGTTTTTCTCAAAGTTATTGCCTTGTTCAAAATGCACAAATATCTGACATGAAATTAATTTCGCCAGAAAACCTAAATAGCCTCCCTCAGAGCAGTCCCGTGGCGCCCACTATTCAACATGTGCATGATTCCCATCTTATGAACATGTGTGCGAGGTTTGAGATCAAGTCATTAGATTTGCTTGAAATCGGGTTTTAATGTTCCTTAGGTGGTGCTTCCCGTAAACTGTTCACATATGTCTCATATAGTGTCAGTAGAAATAAAGAACGGTGAACAACTGCAAAATGCTACATCTCCTACAGAGGACATTAAATTTACTGGAAATTGGGTATTAATGTCTTTTGGGTAGTTGGGTGGTGTTTAAAAAAACCTAACTGGCTTAGTCGTCTGTGCATGTTGACTGAAGTTTGACTTGATAGACTTTGGGTAGCCATTGCCAATTTGAAGGTCAAGCTAAATTGTGCATGTTATAAGTCGCCCTCCCCCACCCCATCCCCCATCTCGATTAATAGATGTGCTCAACGTGTATGGAAGGTGTGTATGCATGTACACACATAGTGAGTCAGGACACACAACTCCAGAGGAAGGAACTGACAGTGGCACTGTGATTGGCCAGCAGTGATGTTTCGATGTGAAAGGTACTGTAGTATGATGGATTTCATTGGAAGCACAACACACCTCAATTACATTAAGGGAGCGTGTTGGCCTAATTGGTCGAGTTGTGAACCTCAAATTCAAACCAATGTGGGTTCAAATATACGTTGTATCATACAGCAAGGTACTCCATTGCTTTTCATTGCTTCACAAGTTCCCAGGTAATAATGGGAACCTCCCACAAACACAATGAAATAGCATAACTAGTTAAGTGTTCTGGGTGCAGACAGTCAGAGATGCAGTTATAGACTGTGGTGATAAGGTAATTGATGAGCAGACATACTAGCTGTGAGGCACTCACTACATGGCTGCTGTAAGACAGTGACAAAGCGCTATATAGAACCCAGTCATGAAATTCAGTGGTCAGCCACTCAAATGTCATTCACTATTCTTGCTTTCAACACAACTCGTCTTCAACCAAATGAATGATAACAGGATTTTGCAGCTCAGCATAACTAAAACCAGGAATCAATAGTGCAAAACCACGTCATACCAATCCACTACATATTAGGGATTTGTCCGGTTTGAGCTACTGAACCATTGGTTCTCTAGTTACCATTTTCGTCTCGCCTGAACTATGTTCAGGAAGAGACTTGGCGATCACTATGTCGTCCGTCTGTCTGTCTGTATGTGCAAGTTGATATCTACAAAACTGTAAGGACCATCATGCTGACATTTTGTGGTTGTGAGTTGTCGCTGCAGAGCCCATGTTTCGTTCCTGAAATTTTACTTTTTTGCATAAATTAGCCTAATTAGTGAAAATTGGCCCAAAAGCTTGTGTAAAAGATATCTCAAGAACAGAAGATGCGATGGTGATGCGGTTTGGTGTGTAGGACGACTATGGAGAGTTAGACAAAACCAGTAGGATCCCAGAAAAAAATATACTAATTAGGTAGCCTAATCAGCATAATTTATGCGATGTTTCAAACTTCGTCAGATTTTCACAAAACTTGTCGAGTCGGGCCTGCTATCAGTCTGAAGGTCAATTTGTGTGACCGATTTGCATATCAGTTAGCCTACTCACTGTGCATGTATAGCATTAATGCAATTTTCGAACTCTGCTGGATTTTAACAAAACTTGTTGATTGGGGTAATTTAACAATGGAGCTGAGGTACACTGTAGGTCAATTTGTGTCACTAATTTGCATATATCAGTTAGCCTAATTAGCATAATTCATGCCATTATTATCTTATTTTCACAAAACTTGGTTAATAGGGTCCACTGTCAGTCCTGATGAATTTAACAGTATAGTCAAGGTCAATGAAGTTCAATTATGTTACTAATTGCATAATTTATTCAAATTTGTAGAGGTGCTTGACTTGAATGAAACTGGGTAGATGTGGTCTATTCATGGTTCTGAAACAGGGGGAATTGGGGTCATGAAGTGTGTCTAACTTTTTTCTGCACTAAATTTAGTGAGTATGGTACCTAACATTCCTATGTATTTAACAATAGGGCCGAGGTTACTGAAGGTCATTTAGGTCATGTAGGTTATTTTCTAAAAATTATCATCTGGTTTACATGCAACTTCTTCGATGTCATATGTTTTAGGTCCTGAAAATTTGAAGGTGGTAAATAAATGAAACCATTGATCGCGCAACCAGGCGAGACACTTTTGGCGGTGGCCTCGTGTATTGTTGAGGCTCATCAGTATTCACTAGGGGCAGCAATGAATGTCTATCCAGCCCAAAATCCTCATACAGATGGTATGTAGAAGGCTGATCGGTAATTTCATATTCACTTTGGTAGGTGATTGCCCATAGCATGTAGATGATTCCTATTATTTTTGGTGCCAATGTATTCAATGTGTTAATAATATCAATTTTTGCTTCCAATTTGCAGAGGAGAAGGACAATCTGGCATTACTCTTGCTTCCATTGATGTTCGGGACCAGAAGCAAGACCAAGCGTGGAGGACGATCAGCCAAATCAGATCATGCTGCATCTTTCATTGAATTGAAACTGGTATGTATTGATGAAATTTGGAAAATATAGGAATTGTGGTGCATTATATAAAGTGAGGGTCCCACATTTCGTTACCCATACGCTTAGCCTAATGTATGGGAATTGTGTACAAATCTCTAGCCTACAGGGGTAACAAAATTTGGACCCCCCTATATACAAAGAAGGAATATTGTAAATAGGGCAACTTGGTGAAAAGGTAACTTTTCATAAAACTTGCACTGATTCATTGTTGAGTTCTCCTGACCAACCATAGATTGCTGTACTGGTAACCCATGCACTGCACTAACCCAGTACAAATTGTTTGAACATGCCCAAAACAACCTTGCTGTTCAATCAATTCATTAAATTTTACCTCTTTGCATAATATGGTGCACATACATTGGTAAAACTTGCATTCACTGTCAAAATGTCAACATTATACATGCCACAACTCCTGAACTGTAGAACTTCTTCAGGAAGTTCTTCAAGTTATTTGTTAAAAATTTACAAAAAGCAGTGGTGCTGATCGTTTTTAGTATGACTGTGCATGTATGTTTTGCAATTGAGATGGTCAGCTCGACATGGACTCTATTAACCTTCATCATGATAGTGGCTCGATCTGAGCCTCCTGGGTAGGGTCACATCACACTTCTGAAGTTTGTAGATTTGCCATTAACAGGCAAGATCTCCAAATTTTCAGTGAAAAATTGATTGGTACAACCCCATGAGGGCTGGGGATGTCCAATTAGTGCATGGTTCACCTGCCTAACTACCAGGTGACTTGAAGCATACTAGCATTTGAAAAACACTATATAAAATGTGCATGATAATGTGTTGCTAAACTTTATTGCGCTACTTTTCCACACTAATCTACATCATCATATGGCATTACCTGCTTCAAGTTACTGTGTGCCCATTAATTTGTTCAGGCAGTTATACAGTCCCTACCAAGTGTTGAAACAACATCATGTTCAGGTCATGTGGCAGCATGGTAGCTCGAAGGGGACATAACCACTTGCTCTCTTGACTAAATTACATCAGTCACAAAAAACTACATTGAATTGGGTGGGAGGGGGTTTCATTGCAACTGCTTGTGGTGGGCATTGTAGGCTACATCAATATCAATAGTGCATTTGGAAATGGAATTGTTAAAATATGATAAACCTATTATGGTATGGAACCAAGGAATATGTAGATAAATTTTAATAATGATGTTTACTTTAGTTTTTCTATTGGTTTCACAGGAACACACCCATGTGCCTTCTTACCTCCTGGGGATAGACAGCAGTTCAAGACCGCAACCTTTTATTCTTGGCTTATATGCGAACAGTAAGCTGGCCCCATCACAGGTGTTTGTCATCTTGGAGAGACATGCCATTGAGGTGAAATCCCTGTCAGAGGGAG
>JAUOBX010296497.1:5127-17317 GCA_032360705.1 Eupentacta quinquesemita
ATGTCCCACCAGGGAATCCTGGATTACAGGCCTTTAAGTTCTGTTTTTCCCAAATCTGATGTCATAGTCCTACTAGGGACACTTGGCTGGCAACCCTGCAAACCAAGATATATTCTTCTCATGCATCAAAGGATGCCATGCAAAAACATGCCTATTAAAGAGACTCTGCTAGTAGCCCTGCAACTACAAATATGTTGATTTTATGCATTAAAGCATGCCATGCAGGCATGGGCCTACTAGGGTGGAATTGGCTTGCAATCCTGCCAGCCCAGATATATAATTTTGTTCTCATTTCTCATTACAGATACTGCTTCAAAGCATGCCATGCAGGCGTACTTTGATTCCCTGAGAGCTGAGGTTGCCTATCACAATATTCACGTTGGAGTCATCAGCCCGGGATACGTACAAACCAACCTGTCCATCAACGCAGTTACCGCTGACAACAGTCAATATGGGGGTTCGTTTGAAACCTTAACATAAAAATTATTATTATAATTAAACCTCAGTCTGCTCACGTGTTCCTCCCAGTTGAGTTTACACGCATGCTCGACTCTGCAAAGCTAGCCCTTCTTGAGAGCGTTCCTCTCTGTAATCGTTTACTCAAGACCCCTGGGGATGCATTGACCAATCAGCACCTAATTAGTGCTACGACCCGAGCTTGTGGATCAACACATCCTGTGCCCGCCAGTCTGTGAACAGGGCTGCAAGATCTGCATGCTCGGTTTACAAAAGGTTATTGACACTGTCTGTGATGCTACTCTATCAGCCTTCGAGATGGCATATACTAACCCTTAGCTCACACACGTTCCACCAGTACACATACACACCAGGGCCCCATTCCACAAAGACTTACGATCAATCTTACGCTCGATAGATCAAGCGTAAGTCCAGCGATCGGGCGTAAGTCTTAGATCAAACTTATCTCCGTTCCACAGACAAAGTTACGCTCGATATCGAGCGTAAGATCGGAATCAAACTTATCTCCGTTCCACGAAGAAACTTACGCTTGATATCGAGCGTAACTCACTCAGCGATCGAGCGTAACTTTAAGTAGTGATCCAAATCGATCTTAACACACTGATCCTATAGCTAGCAGATTAGTAAGCATCCATATTTCAGTAGTTATATTCGAAATTAGTATCGCGTGCTGTGTGGCCTGTGGACACGAAGTATCGTGCGATTAAATAAATGTCGCGTCGCGTGCACTACAGTGTGGACGGGCCTTTACCCAGCGATGTTTATTGGCCGGTATCGAATCGGTTATATCGTCACTATGATAAGTCAGTGTGAAATTCGTTCCAATATAGTGTGGGATGATTGTTTTTCAAACAGACCCCCATGCGGATGATGCGAGACCATTTTCAAAATGTTCTCACAGGGCAGGGGGAACCCCCTTCCCCAGGACGACTATAGAAACCGTGCCTCCCCCCTCCCTCAACCACCGAAATCCTCCATACGCCACTGGCGTCATGGGGATATAATTATTATTGATGGGCGCGATGAAGAGTAGCTAGACTTCGCGTTAAACATAACTTTTCTGATTTCTTGGGCACCTGCCCAAAATAATGTTTCTTGCATGTTTCCTGTTGTAAGATCTGTCTGAATCTTACAACATTGCTCACACGAAGGTTCAGGGGCGATTTGATTGAAGTATTTCAAAATCCCGAGGCTATACTATGAAACTGTACCAAATATCGACACTGAATCTCAGGAAACATTTTTTCTCGGTAAGGGTAATTGCGGAATTGAATGCCCTCCACACAATCTGTCATAACATATATTTAGGAACAAGCTAGTTACAACAGCCCAGCTCTCTCTCTCTTTATCCCACATTTTCTTGTGGGATACAGGTAAATACAGATTGGCAATCAACACGCTCCACCCCGGGCAGTTGGAAGTTAAGGCACAGCACGAGCTCCGCAAGAGAATTCGCAGAAATATTGACCCTTTGAAAATGGCAGAAGTTGGAATTTCATGAATTTTAGGGGAAGGGGTGGGAGAGGATTAGGCTGAAGATGATGTTACATGGGGTCAAAACCATCTCAATCCAAGCTGCACGCAATGGCTTACGCAACATTTGAAATCACATGAGGGGAGCATTGGGCGCATGTCTTGCAGAAATTTCCTTAATTTCATTTGCCCCCCCCCCTCTCTCTTCCTTGTTCTCCTCAAATGTATGTATGTGCACTATGTGAGCAATCATCCCATTTCCAAAGAGAGGAGGGACATGTCCACCTACGCCCTTCCACCCCGAGGATTGACTCACAATGCCTTCAACATAGGCTTGGTTCACTCCTTGTGAATAAATGAATTAACAAACAACAGTCGGCGAAAAAACAGTCGATATCATTCATGTCATATTCTCGCTCTAATAAATGAACTATAGAAAAAATATGTCATGGCAATGATGACATAGACTAGGCCTAGGGGCCTACGCCTACATTAACTATTGTGCGATCATTTCCAAAATTTCAAAAAACGACATTTGCATGTTTAATCGATTAACTTAAGGTCAAAACTTGGCGTCAGTCCCCACTTAGGCCTGGATTATAAATGAATCGATACCGAGGCCCTAAGACGAGCATGTAAATTGCATTGTTCTGATATCACTATCAGTCACTCAGTCTTCTATTTTTCCTGTCAGGCATTCAAATCCTATTCCAATCATGGACATGTCTAACATTATTTCAGAAGGGCTGGGTGTTTGATCTATATAGTGTCACTGTTGTTTGGAATGAAAATGCCTTGTGTGGGGATTTCTAGTTGAACATTAGAACTGGTGATATCACTTCGAAAATGGGGTTCATGGGAGTAGGAATGTTGGATTTTCAGGAACATAAGAATTCATAGCTTAATTCCTTTTTTAAGGCCATGACTGTTTTTATAGTGACCTCCTGATAATAATGCAAAAAACAAGCTTAATGTGATGCCCGAATACCTGAACTAAAGATACTAACATGCAGGTTCAGCACTGTTTGGCGTAATGCCTGAAAGTATGGCAAATGATTCAATACATTTTCTCCACTATATACTTGTCACAGAAAAAATATTATTGCAAAACTATGCCAAGACTGACAGCAATTAAGGCATTATTTTTTGAAAGTTCCCATGAAAACCACAATAGTCATTTGATGATGATTCTTCTCATGGTGTGTAATCATGTACAGTGGGTTGTCCGTATTTTTTCAAATTATACATAATTTTCCAAGGACAATATTTAGATCATGGAAGTAGGCCTATAACTATAATTCATGTTGACACTGCTATGCTGTTCCTTTTAGTGTGCAAGCCCCATAGACCTCAAACCCAATTGGCTCTACATGTCGATGGAAATGTTACGTCCGAAACACACATTTTTCACTTGACATCCTGTCCAAACAATGAACCATCTGGAACATGTATACATATTCACATGTTGACACTATTCCAAGTATTATTGACAGGACAAAACAGGAGACATTATTACTCGTAGAAATTATTATATAAATTTGAAATTGTTGACGGAAAAAATGATGGATTTCTAAGGTAAATTTTGGTAGTTTTGCACACCGCAAATACATTTAACATAATTATTTTCAATTGATCAGGCTGTGGTAGCTTGGGCTGTCTATATATTGTAAATCCAGCCTGTTTAATGTTTACAAACTGTTTAGTAGTGTTTTTCACATGCCAAAAACCCAGATAAAGCACCAAAAGCAAATAACCGTGCACTAATTCACATCAGTGCACATTATTCAAGATTATATTCAATTATTCATGATAGTAAAACCCCATTCACTTCACTTATGTTGAATTTATTAGCATTTTACTCACTGAAACTGCCGCAAATATATCTCGGTTGACAACTGGGTTGCCAGGCGCTAACTAAAAAATAATTGGAATCGAGCGATTTTGTGGAACGCAATTTTACGATCGATCGTAGCGTAGGTTCGATCGTACAGTAATCGAACTTAAGATCGGGCGTAAGATCGAGCGTAAGTCCAGTTTTGTGGAATGGGGCCCAGAAGTTCGAATCCCCAAGATACACGCATCTCGACTTTTATAGACCATGTCAGAAGAAGTTACATTGCACCAAATTGCATGTAAAGATGCTCCAATACCCAAAAAAAACATATCATGGAACTGTTCATCGCGTAATCATATATATATGAGCTCGTATTTATTGAGGAAGTTTTCAAGTATGTAGCCCATTTCTTTTTTGAAGAAACAAAAATGTGAATTTTCAAATTGGATCTGCATCTGCAACCTCACAGACGGAATCTAGCTTCGTGCGGGGTCGAGAGACGAGGAAACAACGAACATTCAGGAACCAATCAAATGCTTACATGTTCTGACGTCATCCTCTGACCGGATCGACGACAGACGACTGGGTCACTTTAAGTGATTACCGGCTGGACCCGATTGCTCCGATCGCCAGACCAACGCCACGCAAGACTGGTAGAAAGACGACATCATTCTCTTCGCTTCTCCTCGAATGACTCTATTGCCAACACCATAATGTAGGGGCTGACTACCCCGACATTGGCGACTAGGAAGTGGTTGATGAAGTACAACTCCCACCATCCACGCGAATCTAGAATCATCTTTGCCATGTAGATGTTGAACGGCACCCAGTGTATGATATACACGACAAAACGACAAATAGACGTACCGCTGACCTGGCCACCCTCCGTTCGAGGGACGATGCGCGAGTCCGGCGCCATGCACGTGCCACACGAGGCAACCTTCGTCCATTGTCAGTAGTTGAGCGAGTGGGCCTGACCGGGTTACTGGTATCATCGGCTGGGGTAATTATTGTACGATTCACTCGACGAGTCTGCCGTCGTATGATGTAGAAGATATGAACGAAAAGGATGGTCATTGTCGGAATATTGATCTTCCAGTGGCAAGTGACGAAGTAAACAAACAACCTCGATGGTGCAACAAACGATATGTCACATCTCCTTTCCTGAATCCAGAGGTCTCCATGGTCACCAATCCACGACAATGCGGCTCCGATATAACCGACTGCGTAACCGTATACCGCAATGAACACGCCCACCCATACCACTCTCCTCTTCGTGATAATCCTGTGGGCAACATGTGGCCGAGCGATTGTCAGGTAGCGTTCGACGGTGATCAGGACAAGAGATAACGTCATCTGTATGGACCACGAAATTGTGACACCACCGGCAATATAACACTGCGGCTGTGATGTGAAGAACCCGAAATTACCCAAGATTAGTATTGGGTAAATCACGGCGACACTGATTAGACTGAAGATTGTAAGTAAAGCGGTAACATAGTTAGACGCTGTGCGAAGATGTATCTTCCTGAAAATAACTGCAAGGACACAGCAGTTCCCGACTGATCCAAAAACGGAAATCGTGAGAAACCCACCTGTGGCTAAAAGTGATGATTCAACGCTTAAATCAGCAAAAGTCTTGTCGTTATTTTGCGGAAAATCTGTCGAATCCATATTGCCCATGTTATCACCTCTGTCTAAAGACATCTGCTCCGCGTGAGAAGTCAGAGACCTCTAGCAAATCGTTATATCACAAAGTTCATAGAAAGGGCGACTTCACAGAAACTGAACACAAATAAGATGAAGAGATTTACTCTCCATATCGCTCCGATCTTTACAGCATACGTATATAAATCGGTGACTAACGGATCAACATATTAAGTTGTTCCCGAGCAGAACGGCCTTTTTATAAGCCGTATTGTGTATGTGAACCGACAAATTGAAGATACTTCAGAACTCATCTAATATTGATTACCCGACTTCATTGTCCGAAGAAATGCATCAGATTATGTCATGAATAACAATGAAATTAGCCAAAACAATATGAGGATACACCCGTCTCAACGATTGCGCAAAATCACGAAACTATTTATTCCACGTTCCTGATAACTTGGTCATATTTGATTCATTCGCCATAAAAATAATTGCGCTGGAAAAGGAGTGAAATCTCCAAAAAATAGCCTCTGCAGTTGCAAATGACCGGAGAGTGAAAGAGATTTAAGTGGCATGATATGATTTCCTATTGAACGAAACCGCGAATAAATAGTTCGTCTTATGCGTCGTTCTTCTGGCTGATGCGTTTCGCAAAGGAAATTATTTTTTTAAATGGGTGATTTGCGACAGATGAACATGCCGGTAACCAGAGTGCCTAGAGGTTTAGTGATTGCGTGACCTGACACCTGTTACCTCTAACATCAAAGCCAATAGTGTTCATAATAATAATAATAATATCTTGTTCTAATATAGCGCTTTTACACGTCGGTGACATGCTCAAAGCGCTTCACAGATATCACTCTTGATCATTTGTGTCTTGTCAAACTTGCACTTTATATAGTATGCATTTCTTTCTGTTCTTCCCTGATTCACAGACACTGTGTATCACGTCATCGTGTCCCCCGGGGAACATCCCAAAAGGGCTGCCACACACGGCGCACGCTACTATTCACAAATCGCCTCACAAGGTTCCCAGAAACGCCTGGGTGGGCCGAGGCACCGGAAAAGCCAGAAGGTGGGAAACGAGCCAGCAACCTTTTGATCACTAGTCCAATGCTCTACCGACTGAGCTAACTCGATACCCATGAAGTCATCATCATGTCTATTAGTCATCTCGTCTAGATCATAAATTATAGGAGCTCGTACTTTCCACACGAAAGTTCCACACGCAATGGTTTATAGTGTCGATAGGGATGTCAAACTCTGACCTCTGATGACCTCGGATGCCCTTCGACTTGAATTCAAAACAATTTGGTTCATTAAGTCATCATGAGGTATATACCGTTTAAGTATGAGCTTCATCTATGAATTCCAAAGAGGTGTATACTGTAACAAATAAAGTGTTTAGAGAGTGAGGTCACATATTTTTATCATGGTTTTAACTATAAAGACATATTGAGTAATTGACATATCATTTGGGGGCTCAAACATATGTAGGTTATGTCAGTAATTTCTCTAACATGACCTTTGACCCTTAATTAACGAACTAAATGTAGGCTACCACAAAGTATCAAAGCGACGGGTCACTCAATCACTAGCTAATACCCGGTTATGGCCCTGATTGAAACAAAAACACAACTATGTGTAGTGATGACTTGCCATATTCTTAGAACATAAATTACGACACGAGAGGTACTTCAATATGGAGATGAACACAAATCAAAACAGTTCCACTTCCGATATGAATTTGGCAGACATGCAGGCAGTTGGAAGCTTGAAAGTACGAATTAAGAGCAAACATCGCCAACAATGAACATTCCGTCAATAATAAATGAGATAGTGTAAGATTCTGAGAGAAAAATTGACCAGTTCAATTCAGCCAATTACATCGGAACCACAGCATTCCTGATGGCCGTGGAGTCCCTCATGCCCCCTGTGCCATAAAATATTGACATGTTTTACGAGCCTGACGAGGAAGATATTTCCTTACAGTAGGTTCAGGGAGGCGCTTTTCCAATGTTTCGTATTATATACTCTGTATCCAGTATGTGAAGCTGATATTTCGAAAGAAGGATGTTACTGCAGCAATCTACATCCATTGTTGGGGATATGTTTTCACACGGGGATCAATATCACCTGCGCAAATAACAATCAATGAATATCAAACCTGCTCAATAATGCAGCTGTTCTTTGATGCAGATTTGAATTCAGTGCTGCAGGCTCTAAAAACCATGAGCTGACCCTATATAGCTGAGGCAACCGATCTTAGCATCACATCAGAACAACGGCAGCTAAGTCCTCACCCCCCTCTCACCACAGCTATGAACAAAGTCAGCTCTGGGAGGGGGGTATTATGGTGCCCGAATCGAACCACGAGGACGACCCCAGTCTGCTGATTTGTATAATTGCAGCGTGGCAGAGACATGCTACTCACAACACACTTTCACAAATTCAATATTTAGGATGTAAACAAACGGCCTATAATTCAACTCAAAGTCATAAAGATACTTCTAAATCGAATAATTTACAGCAATGCCTACTATAGTCTAGAACTTTTCCTTTCTTCATATTATCTTTTATCAAGAAAACAATTCTACCAAAATGTGAAAACCTTCCAGCATTGCATCCAACATCGTATTTATATGAAGATAGAACAATAATAACAACAGCAACACCCACACTATTGGAGAATATTGTATACAATATAGCAATGTATGATATAATATATATATATATATCATTACACTATTGGAAGCCCGTCAAGTGGCATCGTCAAGTTTCCATGAAATTTGACTTTATTCACTGTACGTTGAACAACGAATATTCGTTCTCGAACATCACTATTTCGGGATAACTTTTGATAGTAATGGCTCAATTCCACTTACTCAGATGATTCCGTGCCTTGTTATGTGCCCTCAGCTTGCCATTGCTTCTACTATGTGTTCACTCAACGTATCAAGCGGAATTAATTGCAGGTATTCAGCCGTCACTTTTCACTGCGTACAAGACATATACATTAAATTACAAAATAACACAGATCCACATTCTCCCGATAATTTTTCATGGGAGGGGATCTTGAGTTTGGGACCCACGAAATACATAATTCTCTCTATTGGTAAATAAATGTAATTCATGGTGACATTCATTAGATAACAACTACCAAACTTCTTCTGAACAGTGAAAAATAGTGTTATCTGGAATAATTTTGGTTTATAACTTGGGTCTAGGAGAGGTGCTGACCGACTACTTTGCAGATTCGACCCAACTTTATCAACCTTGAAGATGTCTGAGATCCTCTACACAGTCTTCCCTCACACCTCCAGCACGGAAACATATGGCGACAGAATGTTCATCAGATCTGCGGCTACGCTATGGAATTCGTTTCCCTACCATGTGGCTTGCTGGTCTTCTTTGGGAACATTCAAGAGTATGTTGAAATCACATTTCTTATCTGCTGTGTATGGTACGGTACCTAATTGTTGTGTTTCCCACAAGTTCTCTCAAAATTGCTGTAAAGCGCATTTGAACAATTATATATTAGTCGCTTTTAATAATTTATATAACTTCTATAACGTATTACTGTGTACTGGTGTATGATGAAAATCAGTGGATCACATTCGAGGCAAGATATACCAGTATAGTTATATGTAATATTGCAGCCGGCCCCATCATTATTATTATTTATTATTATTATTATTTACTGCTACTTATATAGCGCTATTTCCATTTTAACAATAATGCTCACGAGCGCTTTACAAACTCTAGAAGAATACACAACCCCTGATATGCAACAAAACGATAGAAAACTAATATAGTGTTCTAGAACCTGGGACGCATAATAATTCATGAATAAATGTGTTTTCTGCTGTCTCTTGAAAGCGGCGACAGATGTCACTTGCTTGAGTTAGGTGTCCAGCTAATTCCATATTCTAGGGGCATATGACGAGAAGGAGCGGTCTCCAGCAGTCTTCAGTCTGGTACTCGATTCAGCAAGTAGCCCGGATGTTGATGAGCGAAGCATACGTGCAGGATGGTAGTCGGGGATTAGGTCACGAATGTATTGTGGAGCCATTCCATGAAGTGCCTTGAAGACGAGGAGCAGAAAGTCGATACGAAGTCGTATGGGCAGCCAGTGTAGCTCACGCAACACTGGGGTGATGTGTTGACGACTTGGTGTTCTAGATATTAAGCGAGCAGCATTATTATGAACTATATATATACTGGATAACTATCCTCATCCATTGGTATTAGAACACAATATATAATATCCAACGTTTTCGGTCCCATCATTTTGGGTACAAAATGACAGATGATAATCTCCTAACAGGCGATTTTGACGAAAAGATACTAAGATGGCTTCTGTTTGGGAAGTTGCGCTGCTTTCATGGACAGCACAAACGCTGGTCAGTTGCTTGGCAACTACAATAGGGTCAGTCAAGCTATCAGACGGCGATGGCTGCTGGTGCCCCTGGCCAAATGATTTACTGGAATATTTGATATATTAATATTCAAAAAAATCTCATCACCCAGTGTGTTACAAATGGAATTGTAATCCACAGTGTTGGTACTGTATTATCCCATGTGGGGTAGACTTCCGTCTCAAACCCGGTCAGACCATCTACCTCGAACACACATTTGTAGAGGTGGTTTTGAGGTACCATATCAGATAAACTCATTCATTGTATTCCCAGAGTTACGATCGACTTATTGCATCCATACCCGTATTTCCCAACAGGTCCCAAGGACTAAAAGAATCATTCAAAGAAAAGTCGAAGAAATATATGCAGTCATGGCATTATGTTGTGTGTGTGTGTGCGTGTTTGACGTCTGGCTACTTATATTATGTGTGTTCCCCATAATGATTAATGAGTACATGATCCCTGCTGTTTTAGGGTCATGTCAGAGGTCAACTGACTGACTGAGGTCAGTGCTCGGTCCGATTAGGCTGGAATTTGGTATGTAGTTTTGTCATGGGAAGCACGAGAACCCTATCATTCTTAGTGTGGGCCAGTCATTTCTGGGGAGAAATGTAAATTATGTTTTTCCATATTTAGGAGAATTTCGGCGTGTTGACACGATGTCAATATTATAGGAAGACATTTTACTCATTGATAACAAAATACTGGATATCCCTCCCCACTTGTCATCATACTCTGTCCCATCCCCTTACTGTAGGTACCTACATATACGAGTCCTACTACAGAGAACTTCCCTTCTACCCGGATGTTCACATCGACGCCGATTCTGGCTGGTTCAGCTTCGACTTCTACATCCGAGGGAACCGTGATGCGAGACTGCTACTCTCTCCGAGACCTTATTGTGACAAAGAAGACTCATTGCTGATCCGTGAGGATTTATTCATATTTTATGGGCTGTATAATGATAATAATAATAATATTAATAATAATAATACAGCTTTTATAGAGCGCAATTTAAAATTAAGTCTCAAAGTGCTGTAACGAAAACAAGTAACAAATAATAACAATTAAAAAAGATGAGTCTTGAGAGCAGATATGAAGCTCTGGACAGTCAGTGCACGCTGCAGGTGATCTGGGAGACTGCTCCAAAGGACCGGGGAGGAGTGTTGGAATGACCGACTGCCATAGAACTTAGTACCAATGGAAGTGGGAACAAGTCAAGACTTGGAACTTGACCAGAAGAAGAGGCAAATTCATTTAAACATTTGTAAGTGAGAAGGAGGATTATGTATGAGATGCGTTGTCTCACGGGGAGCCGATGAAGTTCACGGAGGATAGGTGTCACGTGAGTGTATGAGGTGGACTGATCAACCAGTCTTGCAGCAGAATTCTGGATGCGCTGGAGTTTGGATAATTGGTAGTCAGGAAGACCAGACAAGATACCGTTACAACCGTCTAAACGTGAGGAAATGAACTATTTTCTCCATAGTTTGTTTTTCAAGATAGTGGCGTATTTGACCTATCTTATGGAGTGCAATATCTGAAGTTCGCCTGGTAACAGTCAATCAATATTTTTCAAGTCCTTCAATACACCGCTGTCAAATTACTGATGATTCAGTGGGGCCTGGACTGGAGTTTCCACCAAATGCTTTTACTAAACCATCCAGGTAGTCGGTAGATACCCCCTCTTATTATAACGGCCTCATCCTTGTCCCTGTCTCGATACATGTATGTGCTCGCTCGGTATAGTTTGGGCATACCACGTCTATGTACCAGTGTCAGTGACTTTGGTATACAGCAGCACCAGCAGTTCCCGGATTCTGTCCTCGCATTCACCAGCACGCGTTCTCTTCATATGTGGTTGTACTTGCAGTGGCGACTGGTGTGGTCTTAGTATCTGGGTTCTGCTGAGGGGTAGTAGACGAATCAATTGCAATGAGTCTCTGCAATCTGCTGTACGCAGGAACTGTGATATAATTCGGAAAAACAAAAACAAAACTTCCGCTCCTCCAGGATCTGGGAAAGTGATCAGTCCTGGAGTTGACTAGTCATTTGTCGGATGGGAACGTAAAACGGCGGTTCCGGGAGCAGATTGGTTCGGGACAGACAGTACACCCCTGCCCCGATATCATCTGACGTCTGAACACTATTCGAATGGAGAAGGCAAATTATTGCCGGTGCTTATCCATGCACGATCAGCACGGCCAGGGTTCCTTGATGAGCTTCCTGGACCAATATCATTCAAATCAAATCGAAAACTGATTTTATTCAAGCGTATGCTCAAAACTCATTGATCAGTTTTTGCTGGATATTTGCGCTATATAAGTATAATTAT
>JAUOBX010296498.1:0-11203 GCA_032360705.1 Eupentacta quinquesemita
AGCTAATTTCCTGTGATTCACTATTCCAGCTCTCAACACAAATTGTTCACAACCAAATATATAGTGAATGAAGGATATCTACACCGAAACACAACAGTGCGATACCACGTCATACAATCCACTACATATTGAATATTCATTCAGTTTGAGTTACTGGACCATTGGTTATCTAGTTTCTGTCTGTTTAGCCGCTGTCAGCATTGACAACTATTAACTGGCCTATCATATTGCCTGGATTTTGTGTTGAGGAGGGAAGAGTATGACCAATTCCGCGCTTCGCGCGTTATATTCCCTTTACCATTGCCCGTATGATATACATAATTCCCTCTTCAGATTCTGGCAATTAATAATTGTTTTCAACTCCATCCAAAGTGTCCAGCGTTTTTCTACGAATGTCGTGGACTTGCATTAAAGGCATGTGTATATGGATGACCTTCTGTAGCGAATAGAATCCGTATAACATAGTAATATTATCCGTGAAACCTCGACTATGGAGCGAGGATGGTGTAAGTCATGATTAGACTATGTGTGTCCCGGGATTAGCGATGTGAGCGGCACCTTTAAGTGACTCGATGTGCCCATACTACTTCTCCCCTACTTCTTCGATGGTTGAGTAGTATTATCAACCTCAGGCTGCTGCCTTGTGTCTCTTTCCCTTTTCTCTTTCCTCTCTCTCTTTTCCTATTCTCTTCCTTTTCTCTCTCCTTTTCCCTAGCCGCGCGCTTCACAATTTCATTCGCCTCACCAAAATGGTTTGTGTGTGTGATGGGAGGTAGGGAGGTAGAGATGTGCCATGAAGTCCCCTCACTTCGAAAAATGTGCCTGCATTAGGAGGAATGTGTATAGATGACCTACTAGTAGAACACACCATGGTTACATCAAGTGAGGGAAAATGGAGCAACTTGGGTCGTACGAGGCCGCAGAAACCCCTCGCACATTCATATTATGTGATGATTACTTGTGTCTCGGGATTAGCGCTATGATAACAGCACCTTTCACAGTATTAGTATTATTTATCTTTCTCTTTCTCTTGCTTTCCTCTCTTTGTTTTCTTACCCGCGCGCTTCGCAATTCTTTGTCCGACGAAAAGTGTGGGGGGATTTGATATGATGTCCCCCCACTTGGAAAGTAGAGGGGAAGGGCATGTCCCCCTGTCCCCCAGTATCGACGTCCATGTGGGGAACACACATATGAGTTCGAGTATGAGTTCATTCATCCAAGTGGGGTTGAGTTGACGTGTTATCAATTTGACCAAAACATAAATTCTTCACGAATTACAGCTCCATCAGACTAAGCGTTCTGGACTCATGCTGTTGACAATATTTTCGGACTTAGACCTCTGTTGACCTCAGATGACATCTGATCCGGCCCCAAAACGATAGGGGTCATGTTCTCCTAATGGGGAACACAAATCAATAAATCAATCAATAAAAAACTTGTATAGCGCCTAATTTTCAAAGTGCAACATAATGCCCAGTGGCGCTACCACCATGCATGAGCCGATTCATCCAAGTGGGGTTGAGTTATCATGTTAACAAGCCAGGAGCCACAAACACACACACACACATACTCACCCACATACACACACATACTGATATGACTGCATATACTTTCGTCGAGGAATAAACAAATTACAGGCTGGAGGCGTGGAGTGGAGCGTGTTGCTTTCTTATCTATGCAAGAAGAATAAAATCGGCTAGCCAGGTACGGTAGCTCGAGTAGTCGGGAGAGTTTGGTTGTGTGCAAACTCTATAGCTACTCTACTTCGTGGGTTTGCCTTCGCCGTATCCGCCGCGTCGTCCGCGTCCGCGTCGGCGTCGGCCGGAAGGTTTTCACGTAAGCGCAATAACTCCCCAACGCTTTGTTCAATTGATCTTAAACTTGGTACACATGCCCGCTCCCGAGAAATTCCGGAGGGATTCGAAAGTGGGCATTGCTGCGTGAAAACTGCCCTCTATTTTGCATGTTTCATGTGAAAATATCAAGTTTATAGCAGTTACATATTTGTAATGTGACGTACAAATACTATTTGGTTTCCTGCCTGTCAGTGCTTAAGCGGTATGGATAGGTGGTGGGCCTAATAATTAGATCGACTGGAGTCAAGAGAACATGACGATGAAAACACCATTCGTAACAAAAGCAACACAAGTACACTAAAATAAATACTTTATTCACTAACAACTATGGAGGACGCTAAGATCAAGTAATGCTACGAAATATTTAATTCATTTGAGTACATCCGAATGCCACGGACTCGTGCCGAAGGTGACACCGCCTCTGGATTCTTGGAATGGGTTCATCATCCGGTTCATCATCCGGGGAACCCTGGCTGTATTGATCGTGGATAAGTATGGTGAATATATGGACTACATATATTCCCGACGAAAGTTGAGGTCATGTCGAGGTCACCAGAGATCGGAGGTCAATTTGAATAATTAATGTGAACAAATTTGTCGAATTGGAACGAAACTTGAACTACAACATTTGTTCCCGGGGAGAGTCAAGGTCATTTCCGGGTGAATGGAGGTCAATATTGCACAATATGATCGCTCAAATATGGCCAATTAAAGTGCTGAACATGACTTTGCAGATTATGATTACATTTGACTAGTAGTTAGGGAAATCCGGCTCCAAAAATGTATTTCAGTCAATAAATGGGGATGGATATATTATCACGCAAATGTTGTCCGATGTCACAAGGGGAAGAAAATGCAAGCTCCATATGAAGTTATAATGCAAAGTTGACTTTTTCTCTGTCACACGAAAGAAGTGACCCTGATATAAAAAAAACATAATTTTTGGCAGAGGACATTCATTTGGTTTCCTTCGTGACGTCATCAGACCTAACCTATGATTGAAGATAACACACAGATACAACGAGTTCGGACCTCCAGGAATGTTGGGTTCAGGGGTATTGAAATATGCTCTTTCCATCTATACAAGTTCCAAAGCAATGAATTAATGCTTCATCTGGTATTTTACCGTCAATGGCTGTAATGTTACCTAGTGCGTTGAATGGTAACTATAAAGTCCCAACCAAATTATCTCGATCATTCTTCTTGGGCTACCTGATGAGCTGGTATATCATTCCTGCCTGGGGGAGGAACCAACCTACCATTTTCGATTTCGAGCACCAAATCTTCTGATCGCCAGTGCAATTACCAACCGCCTAGGCAGTGCTGGAGGAATCGAGACCGGATTCCAACACGAAACCGGATTCCAACTCGAGACCGGGCTTTATAGTCCCCAATTCAATTACTTGTGACTCGAACTCGAGGTCCAATGACGCGGACTCGACCCAGAGGACTCGGAAACTCAGTTAGAGTAGCCCACTTGTCCGAGTCCTTCAGTGTTTTCGGGCCAGCGAATTTGATGAATATTCCACCCCGAAACAATAACCAAAACATTTCATCTAACATGCCGAAACTAACGATTAAGATAATAGCAATGATCCATCCAACACCTTGGCGAGTTGGCGGAGCCTATTTGTGTTATTGTGTAGCCCAAGCCATGTGGAGATGTAATGGTTAATAAACTTCGCCAAAAAAAGGTTAAATAGTCAGATCAAATTTGCATAGAATTAAGAACTCAGACATTGTCACTCGGATTGGGAAGTTAAAGACTCAGACTCGGATCCCGAAAGCTCGGACTCGAATTGAGAGGAAAAGCCTCTAGCATTGCCTCAATGGGCTCAGCTTCGAAGGCTCGATAATCTTTGACTGAACTCATAGCGTTCTACATGAGAGCACATAGCGTTCTAATCTCAGAACGTGTTCTGACTGACAGAGCGCTAGTGTTCACACTCAAAACGCTACGTGTTCACATTTTAAATTTGCAGTGTGAAATTACACCTTACCTCGTGTCCGGGCATGCATCCTAGGGATTGAGAGACCAGGCCGCAGACAACAATTACTGCAAGGAGAACGGGCAGTTTGGAGACTGCCATGGCCCAGCTGGAGAGTTTCTGGGTTTCTCGAGGAAATTCAAAGACTGAAAGTAACGGAGTGCTGTGGATCGATGCGACGACGAGGAACGAATGGAAATATTCTCCTGAGATCAATATTTTATAGAAAATCAAATCGCCCTTCGATCGAGTATAGATTACAGTACTTTTTGGCAGTTTGGAGTCAAGCTCTCTTGTAATTTTGGCAGAAATATCATCCGAAGTTGAGGGTGGTCGAAAAAGGGTTATCGTGATCTAGCCAGGCCTCTGGTGATCTGTTATCTCGAGGAGTAAAGACCTGAACCATTTTGTTCCATTCTCTGATGATATGATCGAGATTTGGAGGGTTGGGGGTATACTAATAGACCTATTCTCATTTATTTGGTCGTCTGCGGGATTAGCAGTTTATTTTTCAGTGCACATGGTTGCATATTATTAGTTAGGCGTGGTACCGTGGTTACACCTATACTTACCACAAGAGTCTCGTTTCTCGCTCGATTCTCAGACGTTGTGTTCCGAGGGTTCGGGTACAAATGGCAGCCGGTGCGTTCCTGAGCAAGAAACTTAATCTCCATTGCCTCGTCCCACACAGGCGAAATTGGGAACATGTGAGGGAGATGAGTAGGCCTACAATCGGCGCTGAGTTAGCTGCTGCCACATTCAGTACTCTCCGGGGTTGTCGGAGTGCTACCGCTTCCTATGATCAGGGTAATACCTGTAATGCGCTTTGAACATGTCACTGACGTGAGGACGCGCTGTATGAGAGTAGATATCATAATTATTATTATCTCATCGGTCCCATAGGACCAGATGAGATATTGTAGTCAGTTTTCCATTTCACCCATATTCACTGCTACTGGTCGCCATAGCAACGGTTACTATGGTAACACCTCTACTGGGGGAGTTACTTGCATAGAGGGGTATCCTATGGTGGGATACCCATGGGTGTCGAGTAGTCCAGTTACGGGGTACGCGCAAAAAGGTTTCCGTCTGTGTGTGTGTGTCTGTGTGTGTGTGTGTTTGTGTGTTCGTGTGTCCGTCGGATTTTTGCTCGTTTATCCCGAATATCTCAAGTTTGGAATGCTCAAACTCAATCAAGTTTCACACAGTGGTGAATGGTCACTAAATACAGGTTCCCTCAGAAATTCAGGCGAAATTTTCGAAAAATGCACAATTTGGAGGGGAATCCCCTTATTTTGGGTGAAATTAGGATATTTGGCTATTTTTCAACATTTTCCCACAAAATTCATGGATCACAAGGCCTGAATGATTTCATACTTTGCGGGAAGGTCAAATGTCACAGATTATAAGTTTTCTCACGAATATGGGTGAACATTTTGAAAAATGCAGAATTTGGAGGGGGAATTCCTTTATTTCGTGTGAAATTGTGATAATCGGCTAATTCTGAACAATTTCCCACAAATTCATGGATTAGGCCTACAGGCTACAAGGCTTGAATGATTTCACATTTTGAACCAAGGTAAAATGTCACAGATCATAGGTTTTCCCACAAATATGGGTGAAAAATTTGATAAATGCAGAATTTTGAGGGGAATTCCCTTATTTCCAGTTGAATTGTGATATTTAGCTAATTTTGATCAATTTCCCACAAATTCATGGATCACAAGGCTTGAATGATTTCAAATTGTGTACCAAGGTAAAATGTCACAGATCATAAGTCTCCCACGAATATGGGTGAAAATATAGAAAAATGCAGAATTTGGAGGGGAATTCCCTCATTTCCAGTGAAATTGTCATATTTGCCGGCTAATTTTCGAAAATTTCCACAAAATTCATGGATTGCAAGACTTGAATGATTTAAAACTTTGCAAGACGGTAAAATATCACAGATTATAAGTTTTCCCAAAAAATATGGGTGAAAATTGGAATTTGGAGGAGAATTCTCTCATTTTGAAAGACAGAATTTTGAAGAAGAGTTTCATTATTCTGGTCAAATTGTGACTGATATTTCGGCTGATCTCCTACAGTTTTTCACAGACAAGTTGTGGACTGCAATTGGTTCAAATAATTTAACAGTTTTCCAGAAGGTGAAATGTCACAAATAATACATTAGGTTTTCTCTCAAATTTGGGTGATTTTTTTTGACAAATCAGTGGGCTATTTGAGGGCTAGGGAATTCCCTTAACCCTAATGGGACAATATGCCCTAGGCCCAGACAAGGTCTCTTTTTTAACATTCATGAATCACAACACATGGGAAGAAATCCACCAAATTAATAAGAAGTGTAGGTTGTTGTAAATATCATATTTATTCATGGTATATCCACTTTGGGTGCTTACAACAGCATTTTCATGGACTTTTTTGGCATGAAACCAAGTGCTCCTTCTTGGGTTTTGTGAATTAGGCTAGGCTAGGCTAGGCCTAGGCTAGGTCTACATGTTGAAGTCTATGGGACATTCTTGTCTCAAATGCGGTCTCAAAAATTGGTCCGAATTCTCACTCCCTGAAAAACCTACACTAGAATTGATGTCTTCAATATATTCTTAATAAAATTGTGAAAAAACTAACCTCTCACATATCCTTGACTCTAAATAACATAACATAAGTCGATCGTGCGCTCTAAGTGTTGTTACCATTATTGGAAGTGAGCACCGGATTATAGCACCACTTAGTGACAAATGGAAGGTGGCACCGTTTTGTCATAATAGAATGGTGCGGGGGGTATAGAGAAGAGTTCAACTTTTGACCACCCGGAAATGAAAAGAGCATGTCATTCTCAACATTTTCACCCCTCACCCACCCTTGTGCCCTACCCCCACGTGATCCTCAACCCCTTTACATGCGAAAGTATGATTTTTTCGACAAAATTAATCCCTGAAAATGGTGGTCGTATTGCTTCCGGACAGATTCCGAACAGTTGGATGACTTTGCAGCAGAGGTATATCACCCTAACAATTGACTCATGTATGCAGGGGAGATTTCAATGGGGGCATGGAGAGGAAGAGTACAACCATTCTCACCGAAGACAGGAGGAATAATGGATGGGTAGCTGAATCTTATCATGAGAACCCCATTAGATGCACTATTCTAATCTAATCAATACACATTGCTCTCGCTCTTGTTATGTTCTCGATCGTGTTTGTAATGTTAGACTACTCATTGAGCCCCCGGGAGGAAACCAGACCAACTTGGCCCATAGCTTCCGATTAGATATGCAAGTCTGTGGATTGCCCTCTTGTTCTTATTCAGTAATAATCTAACAGAAGCTATTTATAGATAAGTATGTTTATGCAGCGCTCACCACCTTGAATGTGTTATTGATTATTATTGTTATTCCCCGCAGCCTGTCAAAATGACTTCTTCCACTGTCATTACTTGGAACTAAGTGAGTAAGTACGTCAGAGATATCGTTCACCAACAACTTTTATTAACATTTTGCCCAAAAACCGCCTGTTTTCCAAACAAATGGGAAATGAATGAATGAAATTTCGTTTACACCGATTTTATTTGCATTAGATTGACGTCACAGAAATTAGTTCAAGGCCAGAGTGTTTTCCTGTTCAATGTTTGACTGTCACGTAGTAACTGCTCTTTATCTCGAAACCCAGTTTCATTCCTTCAATGTTCAAACTCAACAACTGACATCAAACACTCACGATCAGAGTGTCCCATGGAATATCATCGGTTCCAGGGGAATCGCTACAGGAAAAACGATTCCGATGTGTTTCCTGCGTATTTCGAACCGAACTTTCCAAGGCCAAAGAGGGCAGGTCTAATTGTAACATTCCAGCAGGAAGACGGTTTTATCGTGCGCTTTTATCGCGAGAGTGTGCTTGCTGACGCTGTATCGTGTCGGTATCGCTACAGTGTGAGCAGAACTAAAACTGGGGCATGAAATAGGTCTATCCTCGTCTGGTTACGGAAAAACAGAAATAAATTAAAACGGGTCCTAACGTCATGGATTTTATTGTTGACCTTCATATTCCTTATTTCCGCGCATTGTATATGGGTTGTTATAATTAGAGCTTCATGTGCAACGATGCCTTAATGACACACATTGGTAATTACCCAGGCAGGTGTAATTTGAGCAAGCGGCCTTCCTCTGTTTATATCAGGCCATCGAGTAGTAAAGACTATACACCCCCAGTTTCGCCTTGTGGGGAGCTCATTTTTTGCGTCAAACAGGAAATTGGATGACAACTATCAATGTTAATGATATGAGAATACATGACACTGTCCCGACTCATTGATTTCATCAGTACTGTCATTACCACTGTTATTGTCGGTTGTATTCCAATGTTTTCCCATGAATAAGATGTAGCCTATGTATAGTTAGTAGTAAAGGAACCGTCTCGTTCATTTTGGTGAGCAAAACAGCAAATGCCCATGAGCAATTGAGAGGAATGTAATGTTACCTCAAACGAACAATGGCGACGACAAATGATTCACACAATAAACCGGCCTGATGCACAAACTGAATATTCTGATCCCGGAAGTTAACTGGTTATAAATACTACCCCCCCCCCACACCCACACACAAAAGTGCTAGGGTAAAGCATGTGTAGATTTTTCAAATGTTCATTGTATTTCTTATAGGCTCTGCCTATTTTCATAGAACCTCTAGTGGCTCGTTCAGTGATTTCCCCGAGGTGAGCTCGAACATTCTACTGAGCGGATTAATTCCGGCTTGATATAAGAGTAAGGTTTGTTGTTATTGTTTCTAGCTTCCGAAAAAGATTGTGAATGCCGTAGTAGCACATGACGTAAGTACACATAGAGTCAACACTTTCCATACAAAATTTGGTGGGTGGTTATCCATCTATTTCCGTTCAACTGAATCAGTTGAGGGAAGTTATTGTTGAAGCAGAAACACCTCAGAACGTGTATATGTCTCTGTTCTTGAAGAAGAAGATTCTAGCAGCTGTTCTCCGAGGACCATTTGCGACAAGTAATGAATAATTTTTTATATAGGTCAAGTAATTACACTTTTGGCGAATAAGACCATTTGACCAAGAGAGTTTTTTTTATATAACTAACAAAATTTAGATAACATATTCCCAAATTGTATCAGATAAGTTTATATCCACTTAAATGTGTGTGAGTTGAATACAGTATACATAATATTAATGAAATGACAGAAATACATACGTAGCAGCTATAAATTCAATACATAACCAGTCCTTACCGGAAATAATAATAATTGATTATAATATGGGCATATGTGTTCATGTGCCACTCAGCAATGCATGATCGAGTAGATAAATACTATCCATTCTCCGCAGATTAACTATCATGTTCCCGGAGTACTCTTTTTCATTTCGTCAAAAGAAGAGATACCGGGACAACACCTGTTACTCAGTACTTTCTTCAACTTCTCCAAGATGGATAATGATGTACGGGATGGTCAATACCATCCACTACATTTCCTCCTGCATGTGTTGATTACAATGCTGATGAGCCTTCATGTTCGCAGATACACCCTCATTTATATTTGAATCTGTTGTGCAGCTAGTGTCACCCGTAATGAATAATACGGAAAGTATAAAGTATTATACATTTATTCAAAGCGTTCTCTCGCTTCAGATATAGGAAACGAATGGGTCATAGTGTTTAGTGTCCCATCCTACACTGTACTTCTCCAGTTCCCTTACGTAAAATAATGTTAAACATTAACAACATTGTAATGGCTGTTCTAACGAATCTCGAAGTAATTCGAGCATAACAAATGGACCATATCATTGAACTTCAACAAAACAACGTTAATTACGACTAACTTGCTTTGCTGCGGCTCCTTGAATCTCCTCCGAGCATCCATTAGCCTGTGGAATAGATACAATGAATGAACAACACAAAAGCACAATTACTGGCGACCTCCGGTAAATGTACCGACGTCGTCTGATATGAAGCAACTTCTGAAAAATGATGAGGAACAGGATCAAACTACTTCCTAAAATCTTCCTAGCTATCACTATTCATGAGCAATCTGATCATTATTTCATTGCTGGAAATTGGCATGTAATCTACAAAACATCGTCAGATATTTTTGCAATATAATAATGGAACACGTTTCGCCTAAAGAAGTATCCAATATTAGTCGCTTGTACTCCAGCAAATCAGTAGTTGCGCGAATTCATTTTAAACACATGGTCATTTCTAATAATACTTGAGAGTTGGGTTTGAAAGTATGAGTAACACATCCTCATTGAAATACCGAACAGATGTGTCATTAACTAATATGTCATTATTAACCACAGTAATTCATGTCATGTAACAGTATTTTGTGAAGCGGTACTGGATTACTCCCAAACCATTTTGGTGCCTCACAATACTTTTTTCTCAAAATGTGACAATTTCAACACGACATTGAACCGAACATGTACCAACAAAAACTCATTCCCAGCTCGTGGATAAGCACTGGTGATAACTCGCCTTCTCATTCCGAGTAGTGCTCGGTTTATATCGATGCAGTGGTATACTGTCACCAACCCCAACCTGCTCCCGGGTCGCCATTCAACGTCCCCATCCGACGGACGACCAGGGAACTCCAAGATCTCAGCACTTTCTCAGATCCTTGGAGAAGTGGAAGTTTTTTTTCTTCGTTTTTCATATTGCCCAAAGCTCAACCACGGTAACTACGTGCAGTCAACCGACGAGACATATCGCAAATATTCCGACAACAACCCCATAGTTACCAGGCCCACTGCACCACAGTGGAGCGCGAACACCAAGACCCCGCCAGTCGCCACTGTGAGTACAGCTACCGCTAGAGAAAAACGCCCAAGTTAAAGCGGGAATCGAACCTGAATGAGCCGGAACCTTCGTATTGCCAACCGTCACTGATACCGCCTGGCTACTCTTCCGCAACTAAGTGTATGTCATTAAAGTCAAATTGCCCTCGCGTATATTTCCGTTGGCATTTGCGTTACGTGAGATATTAGAGCTGAATGCCTTCCATATGACTAGATATATCCTCCACGGCGGCCCTCATGGATGAACTTGTCAAAACGATACTCTTCCTCTCCGCATGAATCAGTTGGCATTATGTTTCCTAAGTCCATGATCCATGATATGACAATTACGAGTATTCTTGGAATTCCACGTGAATTGAAATTAGACTGATAGTCCGTTATGCTGATAAATCCCTGTATTAACACAATGAAAATATATTTTCCTGACCAGGACACTGAAATTATCGATGCTACAAGCAATTCGCACTACTTACATATAGGCGGTGGGCCGAGGGTCTGAATTCGCTTGTTTTATGACCCCCCAAAAGGGGCTCAATCATTTTAGGTGTAA
>JAUOBX010296609.1:0-11203 GCA_032360705.1 Eupentacta quinquesemita
ATTTCGCAGAATAACGCATATAAGCTATATTTTGCATCAGGATGTCACGAAAACTAGATACGTTTGCTGTCTCCATTTCTCTAGTTATGGCCAATGGGATGACCGTCAATGTTCACGAGATGAGTGTATTGAAACTGAATTGATTTCACGCCGAATATCTAAGGAGATCGCAATCCGAATTCAAGTCAATTTGAGAAGGAGACAGGATGTCACACAAATGTCAGTTTACATCATTCATCCATGCTTTTCCTGTTCTACATTATGTTCAACATCCTGTAATTTTTAGTGACATACTGACCTGAATCTCGAACAAGGTGACTCTCTGAACACGAGATCGTGATATGAACGTCAAAGGCAATTCACTCATCCGACAGATATTGCAATTGAATGCGCGACGACGAGGTTGCGCGATGTCCGTGATATAAACGTCAAAGGCAATTCACTCATACGACAGATATTGTCATTGGTGGCGCGACGTCGCTTGCTGTCTCCAGTAGTTATCCTTGGGGAAACTTCGCTGACAGAAAGGCGGGGAATAGAACTACTATACTATCTTGCATGCCAGACCAACATTCGACTCTATTCACTCTCAACATAAAGAACAAAATATGAAACACAAATTCATATGAACGAACTTCACTTCATTTTTTGCTAACACATAAAACTAGCCGTTAACAAAAATGCATGCCAGCCAGGTTCGTTGTAAGGTTTTTGTTATCATAAAAGAACACATTCCCTAGCGTCAAACTAACTTGACTTACAAACAGGAGTAGATACAATCAGTGATATAATTAATGTCCACTTGAGGGGTATTCCAAGGTCTCTTGAGTCAGCAAAGAAAATATGAATGATACCTGATCACGGGGTGTGGAGTTAAGGATCAAATTGCTATTCACTTGTACTTTATAGGCCAGGAGCACGACGCTATTATCTCACGCCAGACGTCTGGCGATAGGATTATAACTAATTACAACAGGCCAGAGGATAATATCCTGTACTGTTCTGTCGAAACCAAAGGGCGGCCTCAGTTTCCTTGTACTTGTTGCCACCCTGCATCATGTGTTGTCATGCCATTAGGCGAACATTGTGGTTTGGATGGATCTTTCCTTTAACCGCCTTTGTAAGCAAGGTAAGGTAGGACTAACAGGGAACGATATTGCATCGAAAGCTAGTCTAAACCTCTAGAAATAGGTGTGGTTTGATCATGAAGCTCAGTCCTAGTGATGCTATGGGATCGAATTGAGCGAATTGTTATGGTAATCTCAATAGGATATTTCCAGTGATTGTATGAGCGATTATGTCGTGATTATTGAGCTAGCGAGTCGAGAGAAATATTTTTTGTGAAAATGTGCCCCGTCCCATTGGGGAATTTTTTAAATTTCGAATGGCCTTAGATGCAAACTAGTGCAATGTAGCTCATCTAAGCAACCAGCTTGTTTTCGAGAAATAATGACTTTTTCAAGGAACATATTATATTATGATATTTTTTTTGTTAAAATGTGCTCCTCCCCATTGGGGAATTATTTAATTTTAAATGGCCTTATATGCAAACTGGTGCAATGAGGCACATCTAAGCAACCAGCTTGTTTTTGAGAAATAATGACCTCTACAAGGAACATATTATATTATGATTATATTTTGGGGGGAAAAGTGCCCCGTCCCATTGGGGAATTTTTTCCATTTTGAATGGCCTTAGATGCAAACTGGTGCGATGTAGCACATCTATGCACTCAGCTAGTTTCGGAGATGATGATGAATTTTTACCAAAGACAGATTATAATTTTATCTATTTTTGTGAAAATGTGCAAATGTGCCACTCCCTATTTGGGAAATTTTACCATTTTTGGATGGTCCTAAAAGCAAACTGATGCAATGTAGCACATTTAAGCACCCAATTTGTTTCGAAAATAATAATGACTAGGAATTGTTAGAAAACGAGAGGTCGTAGCATAGGGATGTTACCCTGCTGATTACCTGTTGTTAAATAGGAACATACAAACAAAACTCCACTTTTATTTACAAACCGACTCAATTTCCAACGGATACGGGAGAGTTGAATTATGCACGGGCTATTTAGAGAAGTTACTATCTGACTATGAGGTGGCGAAAATTCATATTAAGTATGGAATGGTAGCACACGCACATCACACATGCATTGTAAGCCTATGCTGTAGTACATACGACTGGTAGTCTGAGTACATACGACTGGTATTCTGTAGTCGTCCAAACTTTACAGTAAGCAAGTAAGCATTAAGTAAATAACTTTCTGGGTATTTGGATAATTTATAGGCAGTCTTATTATATACTTTATTAATGTCACTTAATCAAGTCGGAGAATATTGCCAGTATAGAAGTCAGCTGAAAAAATGCGCTAACCTTGGTAGGCTAAGCCATCAAAATTTCCGACTGAAATTTCAAAAATTCCGACTATCAGATTTTGGGGGGTGAGACATCCCCCCTCCCGGTCGCGACGGCCCCGGGCCCCAGGAACCACTTCTCGCTAAACCAAAAGTACTTGGTTCTGCCACGTGTAACTCTTGCTGGATGGGTTAAATATGAGTGCTTTGTTCGTTTGAAGTGACCAACCAGGCTGCAATGTTTTGAATATGTAGCACACGAGATATTGCAATACCACATACTGTTTCCAATGTCAATGCTAGAGGTAACGTGCACTATTCAGCAGTGCTCTGGTTATGCTTTCGGATACTTACACTGATACTCATAGACAAAAATGCCGACTTATAAAATACATCGACCGGATCCTGCATAGTCAGTGAACTGTCGAAGGGAACGCCGTGATTACGAATTGTTGGTACTTTCAACACTTTGAAATTCATTTGAGAGTGGGGCCTTTGAGGTTATAGATGAGTCTAATACTAGCACAACTGTGCTGCTTAGTATATTACGTTTTTTTGGCCATCAACCAGAATAGTTACATTAGCGACCCCACCTCTGAATGCTTCATATTTTTTATTCGCGCTTTTTAAATAGGCTATCCTTAGCCCCAGAGGCACCTCAAAAAGTCAATTCTTACCATTCCACTCCACTCCATCAAATTGTATGCCTCTTCAATAACTGTAGCATATTCTACCCAGAGCAAATCCAGGGTATCTGTCTGAAGATCACTGAACTATGACGTCATTGAACTATACAACGTGGTGAGTGGTTGGGCGTTTGTTCATAACGGCAATTCATCATGTTAAATATGAATCCCGTGTGGCAACATGCGTGCATGTTTCTCACTTGAATGTATTCATTGTAGACACGAGTGTCCTACTGTTTATTTCCACCGTGAATTATCCTAATAATATTTGTATCCTGATAAACGAATAAAAATAGTCATATATATGGATGGTGGGTCGGTTGGTTTGTTGTTTATACCTAATCATGTATTCATTTAATAATTAACTATCATGATGAATGATAAATAAATAGTCATATACCGTATAGGCTGAATATACGGTTGATTGGTTGGTTGGTTAGTCGGCAATAAGTTATAAATTACGAAAAGCCTATACTCTCGAAACAGTGTCTCGAGAATAAACAATATTCTGACTAAATGTCCGCCTTCACCTAAGAAATCATGGAAATCCTATTAAGCGTTTAAACGATTCGCCCAAATCCCAATCACTCCAATATTAGATTTATATTATTATTGTAATGTACTGGTAAGTTATGCAATTTCATCGCAGCGGGTGAGGAACCTTTACGATCACCAAACATGTTCACATATACCTCCTTCTGCAACGTGCTATTTCCGCCTTTACACTCTACGTTAGGGTTATGTCTTGGGTCCAATGCCTTATTCATATATATTAAGTTCGCCATTTATGTTCTGTTTGACCAGCCGTAATTAATTGTATGAAAGTGGCGAGGGGAGTTTTACCGCACATATTATCAGTTCGTAACGCGAACAAATATAACATCGTGGTGGATACCTAGTGATATGAGATCACTGATGGTTATTTTGAAAATCTTGAAAAAAAGCTACTGATTGGCTACAATAGTTTGCACCAAATTAATGAAAGTCGCTTACGCTGAACCGGCAGGTAATTTTACCAATGCACTAAAACTACCAGAAAGATAACTGATGTCACTTGCGGGACTAGTATTCGTGCCTCTGTAGCGAATAGCGTCGACCAATGTTTCAACATCCCAAGACCGCATGTTAGCTTGTCAGCTCAGGCTCAGCGAGAACAGAGGTGATGTTTTCTGTCTCGCCAGTTCTGCCCCGCCAGTAAGTAGTAATTTTATGATATTTCACTTCTTGTTCGATCGCCTGAGGATATTCGTGCCAGTGAATTATGAAACCTATCTACCGCTTTCAGCGATTTTTACGTAGTGAAGATGGAACACGTGAAGGCGAGTGAACCGCCGACGCGTATTTCCTTGCATTAAATTTGTGCTTCACCAGGGGTAATCTCAGAATGACTACCACGTCGGTTGATGACAAAGGTAGTCTACTCAATATCATGTCAATTTGACTTCAGTGGCCATGAGATGATCCTCATGTTGTTCAGGACCGACTATAATTCACATCCAACAAGTTTTGTACAGGTCTAACGAGGAAAATCACATGAATTACCCAAATACGACAGGTTACCTTGAAATAACCGCCATGTTCTTCTAGGACCAACGGTTGTCCACATCCACCGTGGGACTCGGACAAACTATAGCCCGCACATTACTTGCGCACAAGTTCGTGACACTTCGTGCCAATGCGGGAAAAGTTCGTAACGGTGTCGTGACAGTGTCGGGTCGATGAGTGGCAATGCGGGCTGGTCCAAAAGTGCGAGCCAAGATTTTCAAAATGTTCACAATTGGGGCACGACAAAATACTAGATAATAATTAGGGAATAAATATGAGGGTATGAGGTCATTTATTTCATTTAAGACCTATGATGACGTAATCACAACGGGGGACGACCAAGCCGCAGGCGCGGTCGTCCCAGCCGTCTGCGATGACGTCTTCATATAGAATAACCCCCAAAATGTCAAAAAAATAGATTTTTTCGTCGTTTTTCAAAGTCACCAAATCTTCTCCCTAACTGGGTCAGTGACTGATGTTGAATCACTGAGATTTTAGCTGCGACAACGACGTACAGTCTAGTCAAAACAGACAAACAGCTAGCTTTTTCAAAAGTATTTCCCGTCAAATGACGTCGATTTCGAACAACATTCACTGTTTTCAATTCTGGAGATATGTCACTTTCTTTGCAATCGTATTTTTGCATTTATAACACTTGGCGCTGTATGTAACTGCTGAATTTGTGGCTAACTTCTGCTTGTTTACAACACTCCCTCGGTCGAGCGCTGGTTTACCTGCGTGTGCGAGCCTTCGATAATTCGATAAGAAAACAGACGACACAAACTGAGAAGATTACTACTACTAAATACCACTACTAGCCTACTGGATTCGTAAGGAAATAGGATACTTCATAGTCGTATTCGAAGAATTAAAATCCTTAGTGGATTTAGAAAACAAACTGGCTTGACCTAACCGAAATTAGGCTAACGTTAACGTGTGGTTCTGTGGTGTAAGTCGTGCGTAAGTTAGGCCTCTCTGCTATGGATTCTGTGGCTGTGGTACAAATGTTATTGTTAATGTTAGATTTACGTTATGTATATGGTGTCACACCAAGTTATCAACAATAGGCAGGATAATATGGGTTTGAGCTGGAAGCATAAACGTAGGCCTGTAGGATCTACTACGAATACAGACAAGTAAACAGTCTGCTTTTCAATATGACTCAGTCATTGTCAACAATAGCTACATCACTATGGCAACCATTGTTATACTGCTGTTGTGTGGAGATTAACAATATCAATACATCAGCTAAAAAATCAAGAGTTACACTCACTGGAATTATCCTAGATCGACAATATGCAGATGATGGTACCCTCGAATGCGATCCGAAACTGGTCTCGAATGAAATAATGTGATAAGCTCAACTAATCAGAACGCAGGAAACCAATAAAGGTGTTTATGAATATATTGATAAGTAGAGTCGTGTACACGCAGTGTAAGAGCAGTCGTTCCGTTAATTGGCAATATTCTCATTTATGCTTGTGACTGCTAGATGCTCCATGGGAACAAGATAATGTGAGGCGATGCCTCTCCTGTCTGCATCCCGCGGCTATGTCTTCACAATCTCTCACGTTTTGCCAGTGTTTGCGAGAGGAAGGTAGCAAGACGTCATTAGCCAAACCGACTACAGGACGTTTGTATTTGTGATTCAAGTAAGATTTTGCATGTGTGTGACGTAGTTTACCAGTCGATGGAACTCCAGGTCTCAGATCGATTCGTGGAGCATCTTCCTCAGAACGACGGTAACCATAAACTCATATATAATAATATATATTTCATCCATGATTAGTTACTGGTGTATGTCCTCATCCTCATTTGTTTCGTACGGTACTTTATTATACACAGTCACATGGAGTTATTCCGCTACTCACTACAAAAATTAGATGACTATGAGTAATTACAAGCGGCAACATGTCAACGTGACATGAAAGGAATACCACATAACTCAGACTGATCTATATTTGTTACCTCAGTGATCTTCAAGAAGTCGAAATACCCATCGATTCGAACCAGCAATTATTTATAGCAAATAGGTCAACTATATGGCAGTTCTCTCAGAAACACAAGCTAGTTTACACACACAGATTGGATACACTAGTCAGGAACAGTTCGTCGTACCGTCTGCTGACTTTTGTCTTCTGGTACGGATTTACGGAGTGAGACTGGTGTTTATTTTTCATTAATATCGATAGTCTGATAAATTACCACGTTTGCTAAAAACAATCTAGAATTATTAGGCAATGTTTTAACGTTCCACGTGTAGTGACATGACTTGCTTCAAAATCAACTTGATTTCTATATTATGTAGGTTACGGTTTTGTGTGCTAAGTAATTTTTATGTCAAGCGATTTGGGGTATTTATATTTTCATTGAATAATTTTACTAGGCCTAGTTGATGCTAAGTTATTCTGTGTAATCCTGCTGACAGGAATCACGGGGTGTGTAGGTGCGGAACAGGTCTCTGAAGACGCACAACCGTGCTGTGAACTGGAACTATATACTATCGTATTGTTCCCTAAGCTGCGAGAAACAACTGATTGTATAGAAAAGCGCATTGCTTCCATAAACTTCCCATTAGTTGCCGTCTCCTGTAACAACAACACTGCTAAAATACTCTAAACACCTTTCTTGCCTTTGCCAATAATTTAATATTGTGGAGTTAACAAAGATCCAGTGTAGACAACTGTACAATTTGTACAATAAACTCATTGCTAACAACTATCAGTTACAATTGACCAACATTTGCATTCGCCATATCATTTCCATAGGGGGTGAGTTTGGGTAGTTTTGGGTCGACATGCTCTATTTCAACGTCCCTTAGAACTGTTATTCTAACGCATGATCTGTATTCAGCGAATGGAGGGAATATTCAAATAGGCCAATCAATCTCAGGAGTTTACTTTCGTTCTATGTAAATGCTTGTGCGATTTTATATAGTTGATCGATGTGCTCTAATTCCAACTGATTGAAGCTGTCATTCAAAGGAGCTAGGAGTCCTTTGAATGACCTGTGGTAAATAGGATACCAGATACGGGAATGCGTTTCACAATTTTACGGATTCCCCACGAATTTTTAAAATTGCTAATTCAACTGGTCACCCAGATTACTTGACCTAATTGCTTTATTGTGCTGTCCTAGGAAGCACACAATATTAACAAATCAGATATCCGGGAATTTCAGAAGAAACTTAGATATTCAAAGTGGCCAGGTCAATCATTCTCTGCTCAAGATATATGGTGCTTAATCATCTGACGTCAGATGAACTTACCCCACAAATAGAGATAAAGTACTCAATGTTTGCTATTGGAAACATAACAATTTCAAACATTATTTACTATAATATTTTTTATCTGCATTTATTGAAAGGGATTACGTGCATTGATTTTGCATCGTGTTCATGAACCAAGCGTTTCTGTAGACCATAGGCAAATCACGCCAAACTGACGGGACCTACGACCACTTTGATTTGAGTGACCTGTTCGCGCTATTCAAAAAATTAATGATGAGAGGATAGAAACAAACACCACTGTTTCTACATTCACGATATGATATACAAAACATCCCGGGAGAATATGGATTGTTTACGGATTACTGCGCATTTCGTTATGCTTCGTACGCTTGACGTTGCCACGCGAATGACTCCCCAACACAGTTTCAATTGTACGAGTGACTACAGACTCATCCAACGGTTGAGTGAAAACATAGCTAATTAGCCTAACACATGTAGAAACAGCGCCGTTGTGGTTAGGCTGTGGGAAGGACATATAATAGGGGAATCTACCACCCGTAGCAGCAGTCCCTTATAGTTTTTGAATTGTCTGTTTCATTGGTTCTGAGATGGTTGAGTAGTTTTGGTGTCTCCATTCCATGGGTAAACAGATGGAAATGTAACTTATAATAGTCATGACGACCTGTCCATGTGAATGTAATATTGTATCGTAATACAAGAAGAAATAATCGGTTGTCCGCGTTCCTGTTATATTAGCACGAAGACCAGTGCATTGTTAGCTAATGGTTCAGTAATTTGATTCCGTTTGACAGTAACGTGTGCAATACAATTGTGCAATCATTCTGTTGGGAAGATTTAGAATGTACTGTTCTCTAAATATTTCGGAAACATATACGAAAAAAATTGCAGTGTTGCTCTTACCTTGTAGATATTCAAGATTTCACAGAAAGTATCGAATTGGGGGTAGAGGCTGTTGAGCATTCTGATGACCATGAAGGGTGTAGCGGGAAGATGAGGTTCGTAGGTTTCTTTTACATCGCCTCTGAGTGTGTTTACACAGTATTGTGCGCTATGATGAATTTCTGAACCCTAACCTTAACCTTTCATCACGACTCTCTGTATGTTTTGTGTGCAGGCAGTGTCTTCTCTTTTCTAAGTCACTTTCTTCTACATGCGTGTATACAATAATGATATTTACAGTTTTTTCATTGAACCTATGTACTGTAATACGCACTATGTGAATATAAATGAAAATGGGATAAAACTAGAATGGAATATATGAGGCTAGTTCCTCCATTGAGTCCCTGATTAGAAAATATCATAAGTTTCGCAGCAGGTGGGGGAGGGAGAAAGGGGGAGAGAGGGTGTGCAGAAATGAAGTGCGTTAGACGTAGACGGACTTATGTATGGAGTAGACAGTCACCTCTGACCACGCACCAAGCAAGGTCAAAAAATGTGTTTATCTACAGGGAACCACCAACGTGTATATCCCCACATTTCAACAATCAGTCGGAAGGAATGGTTGCCAGGTGGGGTCCATGTAGGGGTAGGTTATCGCCATGTTCCGGAAATGTGTTTCTCAGAATATAAAAAATGAACGCCATGAAAGTGGCGGGGCGACGCCCACTTTCTAACCAGTTCAGGATTTTGTAAATGAGTACCAAGTTTCGTTCCATTCGGACATCGCATTGGAGAGAGATTGCACTTATATGAAAGAAAACAATTCGACAAGAATTCAAGAGGTGAGGCGACACCCACCTGCGAACCCATCAGAGATTCCCCGAGGGCGGACGATCACATGTGTGCCAAGCTCCGGATCAACCAGACATTGCGTATCGCATTAACACGAACATTTCCATGTACAGATGTAAGAGACGACGGACGCAAATTAAACTACAATATCCTCGAGGTTGGAATATAATCATGCTAATCATCAGTAGTTGGAAACGTGATCTATTGTTCGGAGCCTCCACAGGAATGATCCAAATATAGCTTACAGCAGTCAACAGTCAACATTTTGGTAAGCACAGGGACCTGGGTAAAATGTTCTGTGTTATTTTCAAAGTGAGACATAATGTGTCTCAATTACGAACATCCGTCTCACTAATTTGACAGTGTTCAATTTGATTTACGCACGCATCCTCATACCACACACCGACATATAGAATATTTTGTTCTGAACACTAATATCGATGCCTACGTTATGATGACGGAGCATCATCAATAATTTCAACTAGTATACATGTACTTTATACAGCTTTTGAATTGTAACATAACTAGATCACTTTCGATGTAGTGTCTTATATATTTATATATTTTGGAGCTGCAGATCCCATTTTATTATTTCTTCAGTTTATGTTGGATATCAATAAATGTTTACTTACTTACTGCCTAGGAAATTGTAGTAAAACGAAACAATCATATCAGTTCATACAACACAAAAGATAGAGAGAGAGGGGGGAGTAGGGGTAGGAAACGAGGGGTGTGGATGACGGTTAACCTGTTGACCTAAATTAAAATAGAAACGCCCCACACTAAGTTATCATGACCCGGTAGTTACCACATGTTATATTCACCGTCATCCAAAGATAGGACGATGTGACCTTCTGGAACAGACGAAACTAGCCACATAGATTCGTTGTTACGTGTATTTTTGAACTGTTATAACTCGTTAGAAATTCACTGAATTTTTTACTCTGTGGTGAAAGCTTTTCATGGTAGATTCGAAAGATCACCCTGCGACATAATGAAATGTGTCACTATTAGCCTACGGTGCACACTATCCGTGCTGTCTGGTCTACATGTGTTCCCTTGTGGCATTCGACACCGCGAACCAACTCACTACAACATATCAGTCAATTTCATGTTTCGCTCTCTATGGAGAGTGAACTAAAAACAAAACATGTGCTGGCGAAAAACCACAAACATGTATGGCACCGTATTAATTATGAATATTTACCTCTGATGATTAGGAAAAATAACATAAACCATGTCAATTTGACCTCGGTTGACCTTGAAATTATCTTTACCACCAACTGTTGTCTACATCCACCAAGTTTCGTCCAAATCCGACAAAGTTAGGGAAATCGAATGAATTAATCAAATTTGACCTGCGATGACCCTAAAAAAAGATCCCCATGTTTTTCAGGACCAACAACAAAGTACACATCCAAGTTTCGTTCAAAAGTGTCGACAATTGACAATTGGAGAATCCTATAAATTACGCGAATAAGACACCGATCAGCAGCAAAAACTATGATGACAATTACTGATGTCTTCAGCAAATACCGATACACGTGAATGCATTTTTTTTTATTGATGAGGGCATCTGTAATTGATCGTCCACGAGTGGGAAATCAATTTCAGTCATCAATTATTTCGCCAGC
>JAUOBX010296720.1:0-11202 GCA_032360705.1 Eupentacta quinquesemita
TGTTATGCATTTTTGAGGTACTGTGTCTGATCACCCATTGTTTGTCATTCCATTCTGTTCAATGACATTCCCCATCAAATGGAGTGTTATTCTTCTACTAACATTTTCCTCTCTTAATGTATATCTTTCACTGTCAACGTTATATGTTCTGGGTGGCCGGCCAGACCGGTACTTCATATGAAATGCGTCTAACACATCCTGTGCTCTGAATCTGACACAGTGAATGGCTCCCTGCTGATGTAGTTGATATATTAACAAATTGTATCACTGAATGAAAGATGGGACCCAGTACTCCTATATTGTGTTAGTCTGATAAGTTGGAAAAATATACTGATGAATAAGAAAGAATATGGAATAAGCAGGTAAATAATTTCCATAGAAAAGCATATGGAGCAAAAGGGGCGCCCATGCGATCAAGATTGAAAATCTGTCACTTTCTGGTAAAACACTAAACATGTTAAATAACAATAGTAACAATAGACAATAGTTGAGTAGTTATATGGAACTGACAAACAACAAACGTGAGATATTTCTTCTGAGTATGTATGGAGAGATTGGTTGATTAGCTTTTGTTATCAAAATGGCTCACTTAAAGTATTATTGCAACAACATGTTCACCCCGAGCATCCTTTCAGACAGGTCTACCTCAAACAAAACACTGATCAGCTGATTTTCATTTGACAAATTTACCAAGACAGCAACTGTATATTGAATTCGAGATTTCAAAAAAATAACACAGCAAATGAATGTTTTGATCGTGAAAATATATCCTAATAAAAATGATATCTGGCTCTTATATAGCACTTCCATCACTGCTTCACAGCAGTCTCAAATTAGCGCTTTACAGATATTACTACTGATCATCAGTAACTCGTCAACCCTGCTCCTTATGTGTGCATTTTTTTCTGTGCTTTCCTGACGCACAGATACTGTGTATCACGTCATTGTGTCCCCCTGGGGATATTCCTATAGGGCTGCCTCGTATGACGCACGCTACTATTTCCCTCACCTAAGAAAATCACCTTACAAGGTTCCCAATAACGCATGAGTGGGACGAGGCACCAGATGGGCCATCCGGCCAGGAATCGAACAATCTTCTGGTCACAACAAGCCCAATGCTTGACCAACTGAGCTAATTCGATCCCCTAAATAATGTAATATATTCTAATGAAATCACCTAGCCAACAGCCGTGTATTAAAATAGAGACTTCTTCAAGGTAACACAATCAGTAAATGTTTTGAATTGGGAAAATATATCAAACTAATTGTGTTTTCCTATATTGTGTTAATTTGATTAGTTGGAAAAATATACTGATGAATAAGAAAGAATATGGAACATTTCCATACAACAGCTAATAGAGCAAAAAGAGGCGCCCATACAATCAAGATTGAAAAACTGTCCCTTTCTGGTAAAACACTAAACATGTTAAATTGAGAGACAATAGTTGAGGAGTTATATGGAACTGACGAACAACAAACGTAAGATATTTCTTCTGAGTATGTATGGAGAGATTCCCCGAATTTGAAGAATTTTTCATGACTGGCTGAACCATGTAACAAATAAATGCATGGATACCTGTTTTACCCCCCGAGATCGGTTGATTAGCTTTTATTATCAAAATGGCTCACTTGAAGAAATATTGCAACGACATTTTCAGCCCGAGCATCCTTTCAGACGGGTCTACCTCAGACGAAACACTGATCAGCTGATTTTCTTTTGACAAATTTACCAAGACAGCAACCATATATTGAATTCAAGATTTCTGAAAAATAACACAACTAATGGATGCTTTGGATTATAAGAATATATCCTGATAAAAATAATATAACGCTTCACAGCGGTCTCAAAGCGCTTCACAGATATAATAATAATAATAATAATAATAATATTAATTTGTAAGGCGCTAGTATCCAGACCAAAGTCTGCTCAAAAGCGCCGAAGGAGCAAAAATACAATCAACAAGAAAACAAGGATAATCACGCATCATTATATGCAATATTGAATAAGTGGGTTTTGAGTCTACTCTGGAAAATTGCGAGACTGGATGATTCTTTAATGTAGTTGGGGAGGTCGTTCCAGAGAACCGGGCCAGCCTTGGAGAATGAGCGATCGCCGTAGGTGACTGTGCGCACGGCTGGAACAGACAGCATGCGATGTGAACTGGATCTGAGACGTCTGCTAGGTGTATGCTCCTCGAGTATGTCGGTGATGTAGGGAGGCGCTAGACCATGTAGGGCTTTGTATACCATGACGAGAACTTTGAAGGTGATTCGGTCAGCAACCCGGAGCCAGTGTAGATCCTTCAGAACTGGAGTTATGTGGTGCCGCTTCGGAATACGAGCAATCAGCCTGGCTGCACAGTTCTGAACACGTTGTAGCTTTCCCAAGAGGTTGTTGGGGATACCGATAAGCAGGGCATTACAGTAGTCGAGGTGAGATAGAACGCACGACTGAACAAGGGTGGTGGCTGTTTTCCTGCTGATGAAACGACGGATCCGAGAAATATTACGAATGCTGTAATGAGCCCGTTGGCAAACACTAGCGACATGGGAATCTGCACTGAGAGATGAATTGAATATTACTCCGAGATTACGAGCTCTCTCAGTCGGATCGATGACACATCCGCCTAGCTCGAGAGAGGGGATATGAACAAGGTGGCGGCTATGTTTCGAGCGAACGATCAGCACTTCTGATTTGTCGCTATTCAATTTCAGGTAGCTGGATGTCATCCATTCTTTGATCTCATTCACACAGGCCTGTACGGAGAAGACAGCACTATCCAAGGATGTGTTGTCACGCGGTCGGAAGGACAGGTACAGCTGTGTATCATCAGCATATAAATGATATGCGAGATTGTGCGATCGTGCTATATCTCCCAGCGGCGATGTGTATGCCGTGAATAACAGGGGTCCCAGCACAGAGCCTTGTGGAACTCCATAAAGCAAGTGACTATGGCCAGAGGTACTCACATTGATTCTGACGGATTGTGATCGTCCGGAAAGATATGATTGTAGCCATTCCAGGGCCTTCCCCTCGAATCCAAACCTGTGATGCAGGATGCGAAGAAGGATACAATGGTCGATCGTATCGAAAGCGGATGACAAATCCAGCAGAACGAGAATAGCTGCTCCTTTCGAATCGACCGCTCGTAGAAGATCATTCTGGACACGGACCAGGGCAGTTTCCGTACTATGACCAGCTCGATAGGCCGACTGCATTTTTTCGACATTGCCAGTCGCGTTGATGTGTGCCGAGAGTCGCTGTACCACTACTCTTTCCATGACTTTCGACAGGAAGGAGAGATTGGAGATGGGCCTGTAGTTCTTGAGCAGATCGCCGTCGAGCTGTGGTTTCTTGATGAGCGGTATGACCTGTGCGGTTTTTAGGAGAGTTGGCACGAATGCCTCCTGCAGCGAAGCGTTAACAATGTCGGTGATAAGAGGAGAGATGACATCAACATGCTCCTTGAGTACCCTTGTTGGAAGGGGGTCGAGAGCAGCCGAAGTCGTTGTCGGGCTCTTCATGATCACTCTCCGAACCTCCTCTACGGTGGTAGGTGGAAAGGTCGATATACGAACATGGCATCGTGCTTGAGGGTCACGGCGGCGCTCTGTCGGTTGGACGATTCCAAGTTGTTGCCGAAGCAAATGAATTTTGTTCATGAAGAAACCAGAGAATAGTTCAGCAGCTGCTCTGTCAGAGAGGCCAGAGGGTAGGGTTTGCTCATTAGATTTGTGCAACAGTCGGTTGTAAACGCGGTAAACCTCCCTCTGATCGGATGTACACTCTATGAGGTTATTATAGAAGGCCTGCTTGGTCTTATTTATGAGAGATGTGACGTGGTTCCGTGCAGAAGAGTGCATTTGTTTATGTACTTCGAGACCGGTGGAACGCATTTTCCGTTCAAGTTGACGACGCCGCTGTTTTGCCTCGCGGATGTCGTCACTATACCATGGCTCTTCGTTATGTATTGTTACTAAGCGAGACATTTCTGGAGCATGGGCATCGACCACTATGCTAATTTGTTCATCGTAATGATCACACAGTTCCTGGGTCCCTGTGATTCCGTCATGGGTGAGAGCCATTGCGAGGTCAGTTTCGAACTTGACATTGTCTATGTCTTTCCATTTACGGAAAGTGATTGTCTTCCTTTGTCTCATGGGAACCGTGATATTGACAATAGCAATGACTGCATAGTGATCCGATGGAACAGAGTGATCAAGACATATGTTCTCGACTTTGAGTTCATCCTGTCTAGTAAGAACGAGATCAAGGGTGTGGTTCCGACTGTGAGTAGGTTCCTTGACATGTTGCGCAAGGCTGTAGGATTCAAGGAGGTTCATGAGTTTGCCAGTTTCTCTATTTTGTTCATTTTCCATATGCACATTGAAATCCCCACATATGAGCAACTGACCTGGGGTGGTGTTGAACATTTCAACGAACGAGGTGAATTCGTCTAGGAACGATGGAAATGTGCTGTTAGGAGGCCTATAAACAACGGAGAGGACCAGATTGTAGGTGCCTGTCTGTAATTGTAATGACAGACTTTCGAATGAGTCATGCTGCTTGTCAACCTTCATCTGCTTGCATCGGAACACATCCCTGTAGATGATAGCAACGCCTCCCCCTCTTCTATGCTCTCTCGGAGAGTGAACAAATTTGTAACCGTCAGGGCATATCTTGTCGATCACAGGTTTATCAAGGCCACCGGGTCTGAGCCATGTTTCGGTGATGCAGAGAAGGTCCAGTTTATTGTCGAGTAGTAGATCGCGTATGGCCTGGGCTTTGTCGATAACATTGTTTTCAGATTTTACCGAACGGGCATTCAGCAGGGCGAATTTACACTGACATGATTTTGTTGTCGTGCAGATGTTAGTCTGTTTGCCCCGCCCACCGCGACACCCTCTCCTTGTTTTAGGCACACTGCAGATTTCCAGCGATCTTACCAAATTGATCGTATCCAGGGGTAGTTTGTTTTGACTGCTGGGACTCTCCCGCATTCGCAGCAAATCCGACGAAGAGTAAGTGATCATTGTCAGCAGAAAGATCCATGCGTGAACAATATAAACCCTCATGTTCACTGTGAGTCAATCCAGCTAATCCGCAATTAGCTGTACACAACAAGATTAGCAACCGACAGCGTCCATGCCTACAGAGCACGTCAATACAATATCGATGTGTAATCAGGGATCTGTCACAAGTATCAGGCAGTAGCCTACACACTGATAATCATACACAGGCGAACGTTAGGATAATAATTATAGGTCCTGGCCAAATGTTCGAATGAAACGACGACTCCAACAAGTACGAAGAGTAAAGAATCAGTATATACGCATATCCTGTAGATAATTCCCGTATCTTGTCACTGTAATGTAGGTGAATGTAAATACCAGATTGGGAAAAACCGAGATAAATAGACGGAGCTCCGTTGGAGTGCAGCCAGCAGGCGCGACGTCCGATGCACATGGCCTAAGTTAACAAACTTCAGCATCGAGAACATATTGAGAAAGGACTTCGTGAGTACGATCCGAGAGCGCGGACTCGGCCACAACCCACTCCATCCCGTTCGAGGCCGCGATATAGGGATGCTAGGCTCTGATAATAGCCTGCGAAGGAGCGTCATCTCTGAACGCGATCGGAGGAGACGGAGAGACGCCGAGCACCCCTCGCCGCGGGCCGTTACCCCCGTCGAGAAGCCACCGACGTCGCCGGAGACCCCCGGTGACCGACTACCGAAGTCGCCCGAGTCATCTGCTACCGGGGGTCCACTGCTCTGGCCTGCTTGGGTCTACTGCACGCGATACTCAGATAGGCCCTCTTCCGGTGAGTACATATACATAATAATATTGCGGTAAAGTTTATTTCCTTTTTATTTGAAAGATTAACTTATTTCTCGTTAATTAGTAAATTTTCCTGCGGAAATATCACATGGAAAGTATTTACCAGCTTAGCCCAATTTACCTGAGATAAACAAAAACGACCATGGGAAAAATATGAAATTGCACGAGAATTGTCTTGGAGTAAAGTTTCAAATTTACTTTTTTGTATGGGGAAAATTCCTCGCTCCAAACTTAAGTCGCCCTATTCAGACCATTAATAGAATGTTCTTTTAATTCTCTCAATACATATTTTTGAAAATATGTAAAATAGTTATTAAATTATAATACCTAGAGAATACCTGCTAAGATTTGAATAAACTTTTGACCGTGGCAGAGAGACGCTGGAAAAAGATGCTTCAATATATTTCCAAAAATGATACATGCAAACAATCGAAATAAATTTAGGGGAAACACTTTTGAACAAAAAAATATTATAGGCGATTTCCCTTCAATAATTAAAATTATTATCTCCCACGTATATAGCAACTGCACTTTTCTCCATTGATGTATCATGAACAAAGGCGCGCTCGTCTTAAATACGTGTTAGGACATTTTATATAAAATCTTGTTTTTGTTATATAACAAAATGAACAACATTTATTCTCATTTGGAATTGGAATGCGTGTATGTATTAGAAATACCAATTATCAGGTTAATCTCAGTGACTCTAATACACTGAAAAGCAACTGAGTGACATCAATATTACAGACAACTATGAAAAACAGATCTTATTTCATATACTGCAAAAAGAAACGTATGATGTATAGAAAGAAATGCAAATAGAGAACAATTCATTACATTTTCCATTAGCATGAAGAACTCTTCACTCGATAATTATTTGGAGTGCTCGAAAGTTTCAGCATTTAAGAAAGCATACAATGAAATAAATAGAATAACTTTTGGCGACTGCATGCTCCATGCTCGGCGGTAGGACACCGATTAGTAACTATTCAGTAGCAACAACTATCCAGCCCCCGATTTACCCACAATTTTCTACTTTAATGATTAGCTAGACGTTCCAATCTATACTTTGATGACAGATTAAGCATTCATTGATCACTTGATTCCGTACATCTCAAAGAATGAATCGACAAAGAAGTTTACATCAGAACATTTCGATCAGGATAAAACAATAATTTGTTGAATTCGTTTCATCCTGGTATTTTTCTTACGAATGTTAAACTAGTATTGTTGAGGAATGATGAATAGAGAGTTGAAGTCATTCTATTTTTTTCTCGAGTGATAACAATCACAAACACAACGTTAACATCCCACGTAAGAATACACGATGTACGAATATCTTATTTCAAAAGGAGCACTCTTGTAAAAAACAAGCTTTTGGTTACTTCGAATATATGTTAGATTTTTCGATGTTGGGTCTTGTGATAGATTGCTCTAACGTTCTAAAAGTTAAACTGTTCCTATCTCTTTCACTCTCAGAGGTGAATAGCGACAAAGTTACCCTCGCTGGCTATTGGGTTTGAATGTAAAATTATTGTGTAGAAAACACATTTAGGTGGGATTATTTTAAAATATCAGTTTAGCGCACTCTCCAGAAAAAAATGGTTTCAATATTTACCGATTCAAGAGGGAAATACGCATGGACCTATACGTAGCTCGAACTTTATGTGCTGTATGATTTATGGAGCGAGGTTTGAATGATAGGTGGTGGGGTGGTCAGCAATGGCTACAAAAATGTATCGGGGCATAGTGGGGCATATGCAGGAAATATAACTCACACACATGATGTATAACTACACATTTTATATCGTCCTGCTTAGCTATACTAGGTGTGTTCCAAATGTTCGGTTATTATGAGCACTCAGTCTATACATTATCTACAACCTCTAATATCGTACACTTCAATGCCCCTATCTGTTCGTCATATGGCTACTTTCGCTCTGACATTATTACTCTTCAATAAATACGTTAACACATTTTTTTCTATTGATATAATTCTCGTCGTGTTGGGCTACGCGACAATTTGATTGTTCCGCAACGCTACTTTTCCGTGACGATGTAGAACGATTGTTGTTCATGGCACGTTTACGCACGTATAATGTACTGTATAACTAAGTCCGTGAACAAAGCTATCGTCATAAACATCAGACGATGTCTAACCATTTACGCTTTCAACAAGCCGTTACGCGCTGTGAGTTACCGCTCTAATTAAGCGGTAATCGTCAGTTTTACACATCATTATTTGTTCTCTAAAACCAGATAACAGTTTAGATTATCTGGACATCAAAGACATGATTTCACGTAACTCAATATATCACTGGATAAAGGCGGGCGCACGCCGTCTTGTGAGTGGTATCAAATTAATAATGTCACTCACATTGTGTTCAACTATTAGGTAGCCCGTGCAAAGTACGCCTATACATAAAATAATTCACCCATTTTGCGTAGATATGAAACGTTAGACGTTAGACGGAGGAGCAACTACATAACATGAAAACGGATTTCACCCTAAACAGTTTTGAGAACATGAACACTTCTGAATTACTAGTTTCAGTTAGATGCTGAGTGGTTATGACAGTTCGTGAACGTATTTCGCTGGAATTGTGTCACACGCCATGCATGTAAATGTTCTACTATTGTTTCGGGACTCGAGTAATCCTAAATTTTGGTGTCCAGATGAAATCAGCATTTTCAGGAAAACATTAGAGAACGTTATTTGACTGAGAAACATTATTTGTTACATGACAGTACCCTGAAACATATATATGGTGTTTTGACCTCGAATGTGTTCTATCTCAGAAGCCATCGCAAGAACTATTGTGAAAGTGTTTCCAGTCCAGACCTCATAATCGAAATCTTCAATAATAAATTGATGACGATACCCTATGAATACAAGAATTTCCATCTTCGCTAACGCTAACGTTATCCCCTGAACTAAGGTTTCATGATATCAGAAGAATGGACTGATACTATATACATACTATTCAGGAATTCAAACGCGTGAAGTTATTTGACATACTCTCAGTCAGATGATGGGAAAACTAACTAAGTGACAATGAATCGGGGCCATTTCAACTATTTCATAGATTGGCTATGTATCACAAAGTAACGATTGGGAGAGGATGGAAATAAACGGTCAATGACAGGTCATTACCATGCATGAGCCACTCGAGATATAATGGATTCCGATTTCCTTCCGATTCCTTACACTAGGAACAAGGGCTGAGGGCTTGTATTCGGCCGAAAATAATTGGTAATGTTGTAAAATACGTGTCATCTCATGACATAGGTCACGAGCAATACATTATTAATACCCACGGCGCGCCGCAAGTTACTAAATTGATCGTTCACAAGTTCGCAATGCATGCAGACTGCGGTCACTGCGATCACAGGACGCTCTGAAGCATGTATAGCAAGGGTCTGTCACTTTGATGTCTCATACGAGTCGTCTTTATCAAGATGAAGGACATGGGTGAACATATCAATAGTTTTGACGTAATGAATACTTGTCGGCAACTGACAATCCTGTGAACCTCAATAAAATTACCTTGCCAACTGTTTGCGCCTCAATCACAGCCATGCACTACCGATCCGCATTAATACTCTCTCTGATCCCATCTAGCAATTATCAGTAATAAATATGAACTACTCTGATTTCAGTTTTAATCCTAATTCAATTATTTCACGAATTGATCCCTTGAAAGATACACCTCACAACTAATTATGGGCACTCCTTTTCTTGGGTTGTCTAACATGTAGAGGTAGGACTATAAGTTCCTGCTCGCAGACTTCTTACCTCTGACTACTCCTAGACACATGTTGTGAAGGATATTACTATTTCAGAGGAGGTCCAAAAACATTCGAACACGAAATCATGGTCTATTATGATTTGACCATTTCAGTTAATGCGAATTGCTGGGAGCGTAATACCTGTACGCTTACTGCATCATTCAACAGTGAAAAGGTGGACAAAACTAGGCCAATTGCCCGGAGCTGGAACGCGGATATCCCGCATTTTTTCACCGTCCAGAGTATGGGTGGACACTACGTCCTGGTCAATTAGTGGCGGAAGACGAGTGACCCTTATGATCGAGCAAGATAACTCGCTCATATCTTGATCTGACAACAAGTGGCAGGAAGGGACATTCGGGGAAATAGGTTGTAGGTGTGGGGTCTCGACGGACATGGCTGTGAGTGACTGGTGACAAACGGCTGTATGGTTGTCGCTGCTTGAGGTAGTCATACAAATAGAGTGGGGGAGTTGTACAACGATGTCAGTGACTTGATGCATGCAGGAGGTCCATAGTTATGCTTGGTAAAGTCCTGGCGTTTCCCAAGAGGGTGTTGCATTTGCAGTTTTGACGAGCTCGGTCTTTGCTCTCGAGAAACGAAGAGATAATTGAAATAAGCCCGTACCATGCTGCCATAAATCGAGATCGGACTTCATCTAGACCTTCATTTGGTCAACGAACGGACATCCGTGAAAGTTACAAATGGCGTTATTTTTCCATATGGGAAACCTCCTAGCAGGGCATTAGGAAATGAAATAAATCCACAACTTCTTAAGAATGTTGGTGCATGTGGATTAGTCTGGGATTGAAGGCTCAGTGGTTCATTTGAGCTTTCGTCCCAGAAAGGCGAAATCCTCATCTATACTCCAGACAATTATTTTCAAAAGATGCATGCGATCACCTTCAATATCTGTGGCGTGCGTAAGCTCTGACTGTTCTGGTACCTGTCAGGGCAGCTTTATCAACAGCTAATCATCTTCTGTGAGAGCAAATTATTATTAACAGATACACTATCGTTACCATTAGTAATCGTTTGTTCTCGAATTAGGCGATGCTTCTGAACGCATTTAAATCATTGCGCATAGCCATGTTTATATTGAATCCATTCGATCATACGAAGATTTGTGACATTTTGTTTATATCGGTGCATGTTATGTGCTCAGAGTTAGGCCGTTAGGCAACCATCCACCAGTCGAGCGTTTATATAGCCAGGGCTAACTTCGCTGAACGGATATGCGATTCTGAAAATAATAATGTTCACCAGATAAAGGAACCTAGATCAATGGGCAGTCGCTGATCCATGTTTCACTGTTTTTAATGGAATACATTAGTGTGTTTTCACTTCTATTTATGTTAACATGGCAGTATAAATCTTACCAGGGCAGGTCGTAATTTCGTGACTCGAGACATAGCGTCTTCCTAGTTCCTGTAATGGGCGTTGGCGCATGTGTCGGTGTGCTACGCGTGGGAAATCACAGATGTTATACAGTGTAAACAATTTGAATTTTGTTTTCTTCTTGTGGATGAGCAGTTTTCAGGACATCATTGTGATGGTTATTAAGGAGAGATA
>JAUOBX010296942.1:0-11202 GCA_032360705.1 Eupentacta quinquesemita
CCCTACGGGAAGCACTGAGACATACTGCAAAGCCAGTGGGAAGACCAGTGACTACCTTGCTGGGAAAAATAAAATCTAAATTCAAGGACATCCACATCAACAATTTTGAGGAAGCAATAAACCTGCACAAGATCGCGATGCGTGGAGGAGGATAATCGCTGAGCATGTCGGATAGACGAGTCCCAACTTACTAAGCAATGTCACCAGTGGCCAAAACTGGACGATTTGTGAGACGTGCAGGCGAGAGGTAGCGGTCGCAGATCCGAGCACGAGCGTCGATGGTAGGACATGTGTGAACGGACTAAGGCTCATTGTATACCACTACTTTTGGCTATGGGGGGATGTACACTACATACACTGTTTATGTAAGTACATAGGTGCACACGTATTTGTCTCTCAGCGGCCGAATTCCGACCTTCTTTTTCACCCAAAACTTGGTAGCGACGCACAGCTGTATTACAATGAATGGGTTTAGTATGTGTTTAGTACGACATCTGCAGAGGAAAATAAGATTGCAAATTATATATAATTCCGGAATTGAATTATCATTTCAGCAGCGCTAATTTCCACCGTGGATGACCATGTATCATATGTTGTTAACAACTGTGATCAGACAATTGGCCAACGGACTATTGCGTGGTCCGGGAACCGTTAACAACAGCCATGCAGACACGTCAATTATTAGTAACCTACAAAATAGTTGACCATCATACTCAATATGGATACACTCCCTCCACGTTAGTTGAACAACGCACAACAAGTGAATTTCGGGCATTTGATGAATGCAAATCAGTTAATGCCTATTTTATCAGATACAGTACTCGATTACACCATTTTCGTTATTTTCAACGTTTTGCCCAAAGCATTTAACAAGTGCAAGAGGTGTGGTAGTTAATGCGTTAAGCACATACCGAGAGGAGTATGCCAGTACACTTAGGTATCATATTGTAACATTGTAACATATGCAGGAATCGATTGAACCGTTCTTAATATTTACAACATGTTGCCAAAAGCCTTTCACAAATGCGGGTGCACTTCTATCACTCGGAATGTGGTGGTCGATAGGTAAATCACATACTGAGAAAGGTAAGCTGGTACACTTAGGCATCACATTATATCATCAGAACATAAACTATAGACCCGATGACATACCTGTTCATGTTGGAATCGAGGCGGGCAATTGCAGTTTAATTATCGTGAAGCGATCGTTTTGTCAGATTCCGATTGCGCTTGGATTTCGGTGATTGTGCAATCAAATAGAGAGTGGTTTAAATCAATTCCCCAGGTAAATAACATTTTCCATATTTGTTTTCGTACAATACAGGTGTTCATTGACGGTCCATACGGGACAGCAACCAGGGCCATATTCCAGGCGGAACACGCAGTACTGATTGGCGCTGGGATAGGCGTCACGCCATTCGCGTCCATACTGCAGTCCGTGATGCACAGGTTTAAAGCGAGTAGGAGAACCTGTCCATCGTGCGAACATTCCTGGCTGGACAGCATTCCAGAAGATCTCATGTGTCTTAAAAAGGTGGGTCTGTATGAATTGTGACTCCCATATCAATATTGTCTAAATTCGGTAAGATGATTGTGATATCATTGTACCTTATGTTGGCATATGGGGAAATGTTATAAATGTGATATCTCGTGCTCATATAGCGCTTTCCAACGTCGATGATCCCAAGGAACAGGCACGCTTTGCATAAGGATTCACTGGAAACTTGTAACATCCTGATCACCAGTCCTAAGCTCCCCCGACTGATCATTTGCAGTTGACCTTTTATTTGGCTCGTCAGTTCGCTCACTTCAATGCTCACCCAGTGATCGAGTAGTGTCCGCGCATCACGAACAATGTCGTGTGAAACTTGGATACCTCATGCTTCATTCAGAGGAGCCAATAACAGAGGAGTACTATGCCACCATCGTGATCACTGGTAGTAGTCATGCCGTGTGAACGGCGGCGGACGCCGCAATTTATACGGGCTGCGCAACTTGAGAGTTACCCCCGTTCATTATTCCAAGTAACAATAGTAGACAACACATTCGCAATTCGTGAATTTGAGACCCACGCCCCCCTTTTCAGGTTCGAAGCTGAACAATTCAACAATCAATAAATGCGCCGTCCATGACCTCCTCCCTGTGCATTCGGATTCCAGAATGAGTGACCTATATCTGATTGCTTGCCTGAGAGTACAATTGTCAATCGAGATGCACTAAATACGTAAACAATAACAACATACTGTCGTTGAGCATGAAGTCCCGCGCGAGCGAACGGTCTGATAAAGTAGAACAACATCGAACAGCTTTGATAACGTTGTTTTACGTCCAAATCGTAATTCGTTAGAGTTCTTTGTTGTTGACTTAAACTCACTCAGTTTTTTGTTTGGCCAGGTCGATTTCATCTGGATCAACCGACACCAGAAATGCTTCGAGTGGTTCGTCTCTCTACTCACGCAACTCGAAATGGAGCAGGCTGACACCCCTTTCGAGAATGTCCTCGAGCTGCACATGTATATGACGTCAGCGCTGGGGAAGACTGACATGAAGGGCATCGGGCTGCAAATGGCATTGGACATCCTGCACAGAAAGGGGAAGAAGGACATGATAACCGGCCTGAAGACGAGGACACAGCCTGGGAGACCCGACTGGAATCAGGTAACTGAGTAAATGTTGATAATTGAGAGGGAGACCGATGCATATGTGTACGTGGGAACATTCATCTAACTGTCGACAACTGATGATATCGAGGCGGGGCAGTAATCAATTCCTCCATGCTCCAAGGATTGCCATTTCACGTCCATATCCGACGGACGATAAGTAACCCCCCATTTTACCACCACTTGGTTCATGTATTCGGAGACATTTATTCAACTCATCAATTGGAAAACGGTGACATTTTCTCTTCCAGAAACAGAAAGAAACAGTCTTTCGGACAGAGAAGTTTTATAATTCCAAGTCTCTGGAAGTTTTTATTGTTGAAGTAAGATACAGATCACTCATACAAAAAGAGCAGCGATGGAATTGAGGAGAAAGAAGTATGTGTGTTTGTTCGTATGTGTATGCGTGTACGTAGACATGACATTTACTTCGAGAACAAGAGAATATGAAGTTTTCGGAAGTCATTCAACAAATTTTCCAGGACCTTGGAAGTTTCGTGTTATTATCATTTCTGTTGTTGGAGCAAGGCGCCAGTAGCGATTTCCCCACGAAGGCGAAATTATGAATTCAAGTCAATCAGAAGTGCACTAGTGCCTGCTAAAGCAGCCACCCGAAAGAGGAAGAGGGCCAATTTTTATATGATTTGCCATGAACAAATAGATCAAGGTCATACTTCAATGATTTCATATTCTTAGACAAAACTGATTATTTACTCTCTGCGTGGAGAAATGTTCACGAAAATACAACCTACAGCGTTTGCCACGGAGCCTATTTGCAGTTACATTGAAAAACTATAAGAAGAAGTCGAACGAAAAGGCAATCAAGTCCATGGAAAATTGTAAAACCTGAATCAAGTCAACCCGTACTCGTCTCAACTCCATCGTTAGCCGGAAACGCCCTAATTTCCAAGGATACGTCCTTGCCTCATGTGTTATTCTGTTAGTTAAGTAATATTCTACTCTGCTAGATGAAATACAGGCATATTGATGAATGTAGCGAGAATGGAGAAATTGATATTCCCAAGGGCATGATGATATGTTCTAGTAACATACATGATGACACGAGTTTTCTTTCTATCGTTCTATGTTATAGATCTTCACCAAAATTGCAAGTGAGAGGAAAGGCAAGGTACAAGTCTTCTTTTGCGGATCTCCATCACTCTCGAAGGTGGTGAAGAAGGCATGTGAGAAATTCCGGTTCCCGTTTCACAAGGAGAACTTCTGAGTCCGCGGTTACGAACATGCTTCGGGATCTGGAATACAAGAGAAGGGACTTATGTTCTTGATCGGTGGTGGCGGTACTTAGGCAAGGACAAAATGTAACTCTTCTGGAAAGTTGCCTTAGTTTTGAGGTATCTGATTACGCCGAGGCCTATAACAAGACGGCTGCTGGAAATGCCTTGAAAATATTGACGGGTAGATTCTCGGAAGAGGTTGATTAAATGTGTGTTTGTTACCAAGAAATGATCGAATGGCACTGTGGAGGAAATGTGAGGATTTTGTAACAGCTATTAAGTTGAGGGTCCCAAAGAGGTAACAAACACAATACCGTAAGAATTGGCGAAACCCTATAGATCGCATTTTGGTTTCGTCATTGCATCAGCGACGTCATTCGAGAGCTACATCCGTTTAGATGAAAGCAACCGAGTAAGTGTACAAATTAGACGAAGAAAGATACCAGAATACTCCAAGAACTATACCCCACCTTTTTGGAAAACGGACAGAGGGCGAGACGTAAATACAAAGTGCACTGTCTTGACCCTGGTTGAATTCCAGAGATTTGTGGAGGACAGGTGGGGAAGAGTTGTGCCTAAGTCTTTGCAAGTGGGCGAACTACCACTACGGTAGTCAAAGTAAAGTTGGTCTTTTCATTTCTTGTACATACAATTTGGATATTTGCGGCACAGTCAGCTTCGACGCAGGCTTGAGTGACGTGGAGCATAAACAACTAATTATTCCTACCATTCACGCGCTACAGGTGTCGACATGGTTGCACAGAGAAGACATATTGCCACTTGTCAACGTCTGCATTGAAAAACAATAACCAAACGAAATATGTTGTTGCGAGAACTTTACAAGCAATGAGGACATTTTTGGCAGCATACTGCAGACAAGTGAAGCGCTTTCGGTTGAACCAGATGGGGTTGGAATTGGTGAGCACAACTCATCCTGAAATGTATCACAATTTCACTAAATTGTGCGTTGTGATAAATTGTTGGCTGCATATGTTATCATATAAATATATTTTTTACATGGGTGAAATGTGTAGGAAATATTAAAGGACTATTGATACTTAGATTGAACCGATATAATAGTATTGCCTTGACCTGGAAAATGCAATGGAAACCACCGATCCGATGTGTTGAACTATGCGTTTCACCTTAATATATCTGATACGTTTCAACATTTACTTTTCCACTCAGTTTTTCTGAAATATGTTCTCCTTGGTGTTGTTCACCCAGGGACCTAATTATGAGGTGTTCGATTAAAAACACTAAATTGATTATACTATTTAGAATAATTCCGACAAGGAAGTGCTGGAGAGTATATGTGTTGTAAAGTTATCAAACAGGGTATTCCAAATGATTCATATTCATTGTTCATTAATAAGGATTAGGAGGCAAAGCATTACATGGTACCAAATTCAAAATCAGATTCGTCTGGGCGATCATCGAATGTTATCATATTTATATTTGCAGCCATTAGTAATCATATATTGGTATATGAATCCTCTTAATGCACCAACTTGTGTTCGTCAATTGAGTGCACATTGTATACGCTAGTTTGTTTTTATACCTTAATTCAGTGTGAAACACAATGAATGGCGGCCTAAGTACATGATAATGATTTGATCCTATCACATTAGGAATGAAAACCAACTCAATCAGATGATTTGAACAATCTCTCGTGGATAATTTGCTTCTACAGTGAGTATATTTGCCTTGATCCTAGAGTATATATTTAACAATTGATTCAATTATACCACAATCTGACCTAAATCCATTGCCTTTGAGTGAACTAATCCATATCATCAATTCTAACACTTGTAGAAAGTCCGACGTGAGTTTATTTCGATGTTACAAGTTTAGGAGCCGCCTAACACTAACCCTGCTCGCATACGTCCTACTAGGGCAGACGCGTGATCAAATCTGCCGAAGCGAGCACCTCTTTCTATATATTGGTATATGAATTCTTTTAATGCACCAACTTGAGTGCACACTGTAACCGCTAGTTTGTTTTTATACCTTAATTCAGTGTGAAACAAAACCAATTGAATATCGGCCTACTAAAACGAAAAAAGGGCGAATAATGTTTGCCTCAATCCGGGAGTACATGATAATGATTTAATCCTATCACATTAGGAATGGAAACCAACTCATTCAGATGATTTGAACAATCTCTGGTGGATCATTTGCTTCTACAGTGAGTATATTTGCCTTGATCCTAGAGTATATATTCAACAATTAATTCAATTATATCACAATCTGACCTAAATCCATTGCCTTTATGTGAACTAATCCATATTACCAATTGTAACACTTGTAGGAATTCCGAATTTATTTCGATGTTACAAGTTTAGGGAGCCGCTTAACACTTTGCCTGCTCACATACGTCCTACTAGGGCAGACGCGTGATCAAATATGCCGAAGCGAGCACCTCTTTCTATATATTGGTATATGAATTCTATTAATGCACCAACTTGTGTTCGTCAATTGAGTGCACACTGTATCCGCTAGTTTGTTTTTATACCTTAATTCAGTGTGAAACACAACCAATTGAATGGCGGCCTACTAAAACGAAAAGAGTGCGAACAGACGCGTGATCAAATCTGCCGGAGCGAGCACCTCTTTCGCGAGTCTTTCACCTGTATGCCAAGAGCGGGCATCTAATTACCGCCGCGGCGGGAGCTAGTGGGTGTGCACTCGATTCTTTGAGCAAGACCGCAAGATTCACGCACTCAGTTATGGGTTATAGCTCATTCTAGCATAATGAGCACGAGCGATAACTGATTGTATAAAAAAAACTTACCACTTTCTGCCCTATATCCGTTATTTCTGAGCGCTATTCAACTGACGCCATTGGAATCTATCAGACCTGGCAACTTCCTCAAAATATTGAGATGTGAGAACAATTCGGTTCTACCTGCTCAGAAATATATTCAGAAGAGTCCGTGATAATATACAGAATGTGACATGCTTCCATAAATAATCTAACCCAATTTATAACTGAACCCATCACATGATTACACTACAACCATGTTCCCCTGGAAGAGCACCCGCAGCACTAACTGGAAATAAACTCTGGACCTTTTGCGTGCAGAACTCTTTCGTTTGTATTGCTCTGCACACCCCACCCATCCCGCCCATCTAGGACGGAGGTAACTAATGTCATTATTGTCTAGCCAACTTCCAGAGAATTGCTCATCCCAACTCGTCAAAAAGAATGTTGAGATGAGTGTGTCCTATAATGGTCAACCATGGTCCCTTTCGAAGGGACGTATAAAATGTTTGATACACGGATAGCCTATATGTATGCAAAATATTTCCTTGCAAACTATGCAAAGTTAGTACGGACCCAAAGTACTCCATTATACACAATAATGCAGGTACTACAACATACTTGGTTCAAGTCCCCATTCATTAGGGAATTATATTTCGATTTTGTTATACTTGTGTATGGGCCTACGATGATCCCCATGCGTTACGCATTTATATTAGTATGTTGCAAATAAAGTTACGAAATAGTGTAATGGTCTTGTTAATTACAGGGAGATCATTTTTTTGTTAACATTCTTCGGAATAAATTTAATTTATATCCCACATATAATATTATATTTAATTCATGTATCAATATTATATGTTGATACATAGATATTATTTTATATTTTTTTGGATAAGAAATGGAGACAACGTATTTGTGTGTGTGTGTGCGTGTCGGGTTGGTTTAAAGGGATAGAATAAACTTAGACAATTTATCATATTAACATATTTTAACAGAAAAAATGATTTATCAATAGTTTCAATATATATATATATATAATTAGGATACAGATATATAACGTATAGCTATAACTGTGGTATCGAATTTTTGCAAATTATTTTAGGTTCAACAGTGGCCTCGCTGTCGGAACAAATGTATTTCTTCATCTTGACAGTTCTCTCTTGGATGTGTCTTCGCAGAATGATATTATTCTTGGAGCTGGGTCCTAATTGTGTGGTGGTTTTATTTGGGTGAATTACATTTTGAGATAATAATGGTAATATGTCTGTGTTATTAGTAGGTTATATATGCATAATTTGTTTTTAGCAATTTATTTTTATATTGTTTTGGCAGTTCCGGTATCTGGGGAAACTATAATCATTCTAAACTACGATTTATATAACGATGCTTGTGATTAATCCACTGCAATGTGACGAATGTCTTCAGTAATTACGTAATGACATGCATACCTGATAACGGAATTAAACTCAACTCATCGCGATACTTTTGCCGTTCTGTGAATGCGATCATACGATTACAATCCCATATATAACTGGCAAAATTGATAACAACTCCATGAACGTTAAGTTTTGCGGCATTGCAATGGATGGGATCAAAATTGAACCTAATAAGGAATAATGACATTGAACCTAATTCCCCGCCTTGACCTTGCAATTTTACTTAACAAAATACGGTGACATGCAATCGATTCCACCTAGTTACTATCAATCCTGGTAACGAGATTGTTACAATCTCGGACAAAATCCTGGATGGATAACAACTCCATAAACGTTCGTTGGTTCTGCGGCTTCGTAATGGGGAGTGAATTGCAAAAATAATAAACCTAATTCACCGCCATGACCCTTCAGTTCCGTAGAATAGACATATACGGAGACAGACCGATGGTTCCACCCCACCTGTTGTCAGCAATCGTGGTAACATAATTGCTATAATCGCAAACACAAGTGCCAAAATTAATCGAAATACATGAACGTTCATTGCTTATGTGGCTTCACAATAGAGAATGGATTACAGAACATTCACAATTACTCGGATTCTCCGTCAAGACGCTGTAATTATTCGGAGACAGTTGGTTTCACCATGTTATTAGCAATCATGGTAACATAACAATGTAAATTTACCGAGATATACATGGTTTTGGAATTTGTACCGTAATTGTAAGGATTCATTTGGCGGTCTTAAGGCTGCTAATTATTTCGGACACAACTGTACTATTTATAGCTACGTCCTATGATATGACTTGCCATGAGGCACAAGCATCAAAGCATGAAGTAGGTTGCCCAAATATTGACCTAACATATACCCCTATGCCTAAGAAGACAATCCAATCGTGAAAATTGATTGGAAGCGACAGAAAATTGGAAAGAGTAAGTTTCAGAACTTTCAACAATCTTGGAGCCTAATAGGATAAATTTTTCAGGAGGTACCATGTGATTGTTCTTCACAATCACACGGAATGTGCAGTCTGTATTTGTGCAGGAGAAAGGGCGTGGCTTTTCGACACCATCAATATTCACAACATAATAACTCACTATTGTGTAACTGATATGGGCATTTGAAATACGGTATGGACTTGACCCCCAGATATATGTCCGATTACTGCATATTTCGGAAAGGTAAAATCAGTTCCTAGTCAGTAATAGAGATTTATCCTACATTATTTGTTGAACTCTAAGCGATTGCAATTGTTTCCATTAGCTGTTTTGGCAAGCACGTTTTGTACCCTTCGCATAGCGGTACGTGTATAGTTTTCATTACATTGGAATAAATTACCGTCGATAGGAGATTTTTTATGAATCGAAATAAGGAGAAAATAAAAGTCTGATAAATGTATTCAACAGAACTGAGTCATGTATATCCAGACGCCGTGTAAGAGAAGTAATAATTGATATTTGTATGTGTGTCAGTGTGTGTAAAATAAAGTTGTAACTATCTGAATAATCTCAATTTAGGAGAAAGTGTAATCATTCACATTGTTTTTATATCCCTTTCCAAAACAGACATGATGGATGTCTTTTACGCATTTCTTAAAGGTTCAGTTACAGTTTATGAAAATAAATACGGAATAAATACATTTTGTTTTTTGTTCCAATGGTATTTGACGTGAGGAAATGACATCAATGAGCAGCATATGCCAGCCTGATACACTGCTGGTCCTGCTAATATTCACCAGGGAGTATGCTCGATAGGCACGGCACCTTCTTTAGGAGATTCCCGATATAACTGTTTATTGCTTCAAACGCCTGCAGAAAGAATTCGAGTACGGGGTCTGGTACGGCTCCTTCTTCATGCGTTACCTCTGGAAAACCATGGGCCTCCTCTTAATGAGATTTGAGATATTGTGGAAAATGTAGTATACGTTTGTCAGTTCCATAATATTTTGAAAGAAATGGAAAGAGAAAATGGGAAGGTACTGTAACTAGTTTGCAATGTTCGGGACGGTTTATATTTTCCAAATTGGTTAACGATAGTAGAAACATAGCCTGCTGAATTCTTCGTCGAATGCTGAAGGCATGTATATTTTTGCGCGAATCGCGCTTATTACTTTCTATCCGGGAGTGGAAGATCGGGAGGAATTTTTTCAAGCACTACAGCTGCAGATTGGAAGAATCCCCGATGATCTGTGCCAGCAGGGTAATCGTCGTTTGTGGTATCATGGATTATGTAGCAGATGTATCGGAATACGAGGAGAGACAATGACTGATATTGTGGCAATTTATGGCATGAATTGCACCTAGCAACGAAAATATGAAGGTGAACATATCGTGTAATTCGTTATTTCAAAACAAGCCTGAGAAGCATGATAGTGGAACAAATTCTAACACGCGAGCAGTATTGTGTTGACTCCAGAGCAAATGCTATTTGAGACACAGTCGAGTCAATACATGGCTAAAAAAAACCTACCCCAACATTTGCAGCAAAAGGTTTCTTTGCCTAAGGTTGCTCATTAGGTCTCCAGCATCTACAGGAAAAAGTCTCCAAAAATCGGACCCCGGAAACAAGGTTAATCTGCATATTTTCAAAATGGCGGACTTTGATGTACTGTAATTCTGTGAACCCCATAAGACGTCAGTATGAGACGACCTATCAAATTTGTTCGCTATGATTGACCAGATATCAAACCTGGTATTTGGTTCAATGACCTCATTAATGCACCTGTAACTTAAACAAATGCTGCAAACAGTTCTGGGATTTATTATGTTTTTATGCAGAAATACGATGTTATCAAGGTGGTAATTTCTATCCTATCTGCCGAGAATAATGAATTTCTGGGATATAAACTGCAACAATCACACCTTCCCTGGAACTCCTTGTGACCATTTGAAAATGAGGTTCGATTGTCGCTATCTATCAATGCATCCCCGCTTGATGACTGGCAATACTAGAATACAGCTCAACTGGCCTATCGAGTTTTATAATAACGGAAGTACGGTAGTATTTTACTTTCAGTCAAGTTCAATATTGTGTTCGTTCTGAATATGATGATATTTTTTAGAGGATAGTTAAGTCAGGCCAGCTGCCTGAGATTGATGTTATTTAC
>JAUOBX010297053.1:0-11201 GCA_032360705.1 Eupentacta quinquesemita
TTCCTTTCTGAGGAATTCCGAAAGTACTGCTGCTTTTTGAGCCACTGACTTCATTCAGTATCATGTTTAGGCGGACGGCCATCATTGGTTGGTTTCCTTGTAGCAAACAGTAGTGACCAGTTCCATCATCTGCCATAGCATTGTTGGTACACAAACAATCTGGTACCAAAATGTCATCCAATCCACATGGGGAATGACTGTTCATTGAGACATTCACGACTGTTGGATGGAGACATTAGATGCAGTCCCACCGGAGCAGGAATTCAACCCACTGACCTACTAATTACTCTCGGGTTTATAGCACATGACTGCAACGCCTCTGGTTGAACCAGAGTTGGACTTCTGAGTCTTGATATGGATGTCAAATTAATGTAATTTTATCGAATATGCACCCACCCCCTCTAACATTTGAACGGCTACTGTACATGTATGACATGATGAATTGATTGAAGTTTGGCCTGATACAGTATTCTTGCCGCACTTCAATAATTAAGTATTAGGAAACTTTACTTTGGACAGACGTCAAGGAATCCATGTTGTCGTGTATGTGTGTGTGCGCAACACCTTGCTTGTATCAAAACAGGATAACTTGACCCCGCCTAGATGGATGAAGCTCATACTTAGTATATATATGGTTGAGTACAGTATAGAATGAATACATGATCCCTGTTGTTTTTAGGTCAAATCGGGGGTCATCTCAGGTCATCCGAGGTCAAATTCTGACATCCATGTGAGCATGATAAGTACAGGATGCCTAGCTTGATGAAGCTGACATTTGGTAAGTGGCTTTCTCATGGGTACTACACGAACCGTATTGTTTTTGGTTCAGACAGAGGTCATATGGGCAGACTTGTAGTGTGAGTACATTGACCTGAGTACGAGTACATTACCCTGAGTACGAGTATGAGTACGAATCTCATGGGTACGAGTACGACCTCTCGAGTACGACACATCTGAGTACGAGTACGAAGCCCATGAGTACGAGTATGAGTAAGAATCTCATGGGTACGAGTACGACCTCTCGAGTACGACACACCTGAGTACGAGTACGAGTACAAAACCCATGAGTACGAGTATGAGTACGTAACCCATGAGTACGAGTACGAGTACACCTTTTTCTTGATGCAACGTACGATTACGTCCACTTTTTCTAGAATCTTGAATACAAGTTCTTGGGCCATCAGTATGATTGTAATTTTGAGACTACAACTTTAGGAAGCCATCTTAGGCTCAATTGTTCTGACAAGGAACCCTGCGTCCTGCGCCCATGTTGATTTTGAATGATCACCACCACTCTCCTCCCATCTCGCTGTCTCAATTAAACTAGTGCTCAGATGATGCTCAGACAGCGATGTAAAAACAACCCCCAAGTTTTCTAGTAAATATTGAATAATCACTGTGAACTCACATATCATACGTATGAGCTCCTTCCACCCACGTAGGCTCGAACCATTCATTCAGAAGCCAATATTTACTTCAAACAACAAATTTCACTAATATCACTCCCAGTCTAGACACCGAAAGCATTAGAAGCCATGTACTCCCTATAGGCCTAATGAAGCTACTAAGTTTCAGTTGCTTCTTCTATACATGCAGAGCTCTATTCAGCCACCCTGTGTTGATGACCTGCAATATGTACGAGTACAACCTCTCGAGTACGAGTACGGCACATCTGAGTTCGAGTACGAGTACCAAACCCACGAGTATGAGTTTGAGTACGAGTACCAAACCCACGAGTATGAGTTTGAGTACGAGTACACAGTTTTTCAAAATGCTGAGTATGAGTACTAGTACAGAGCCCATGAGTACGAGTACAAGAAAATGTACTCGAGTACGAGTACGGACTCGAGGACTACAAGTCTGCATATGGGGGTCAAATTGGAAATTGTGAAAATTGATATTTTAGCCAGTTTTTGGCTTCACTGCTTGAACCGTCGTGATTGGCTAACAGCCTAACGATCAGAAAGTTGGCCTGTGTGTGGCTCCGGTTGCTAGGACAACCGAACTACTGTTACGGGAATGGAGCTGGTTCTGGGATTCAGCACTTTCAACAATCGCTCCTCTGCAGTGATTTGATATCTTTCTATAAATTCATGGCATTTCACGATGGCGCGAGCCGACGTACGGGGGCAACTGTTGTCAGTTGCATGCGGCTGTGACTAAAATATGAAGTTACGAACGTTGCCACAGTAACCCTTGGACTTCACCCAGGTATATGAATAGTGGGCGGGCAACCAAACTCTTTTCCGCTAAATTGTTTTTCACATAATCTATTCAGGAACTGGATCACTTCAAGACATACAAATATCACTGTAATAAAGCTGGGAATGTTCCCTCTTAGTGACGGTCTTAGCAGTCACTTTGTTGTGTGTATATGCGTGCGTGTGTGTGTGTTTTACACCTATTATTCATTGTTATTTTTTTGCCCAATTTTTATTTTTATTTTTTTTATTCATTATCTGATGCTAAATTACATCGCAAGTGGCTATAAATAAACTGGAACTCGATAACTACCACAATAAATCATTACACCTCTCCAAATTCCCTGGTATGAGCCCTATTTTTATTTTATTTTTTCACATCCAGATCTCCATGATGGTCCTAATGTCAACTGGATGTTTCACCAGACTCTTCTTGATGAAATCAAGAAAGATTTTGACTGTCAAACATTCAACATCGGCAGCTGTGGCTTCATACCCTGCATGCCGGCTTCAAGGGTGGAGCTTCTGCTTCAGGGTGGCAAATTGAGAAATTATTTTCAAGTTTGCACTGGCTTTTTCATGACACACCTGCACGTAGGGAGGATTTCACTAAGGTTACAGGTAGTGCGGTGGTTCCCTCTTCAATTTTGTGAGCATAGATGGTTCGAAAACTTACCAGTTGCAGAACGAGTGCAGTCAATATGGGAGAACATTGTAAAATATGTTGAACAAGCTACAGCAAGGGAGATACCTTGCCCTCAAACAAAGTCATTTGAAGTGGATATTGGATTCATTCCACAGAGAAAGGTGAAGGCACTTGTTTCTACGAACAAGATATCTGCCAGGCAAGGTCTAGAATTCAAATCGGAGTACAAGCAGTTCCTCATGAAAATTGCCCTGAAACTGCTGGAGAAATCGCCCATTCAGTTTCAGATAGCTCGATGTGCAGTTTGTCTTGATCCGAGAAGAATAATCTCACAGCAAAAAGACTGCCAGATCAAATTCAAGAGGATTCTGGTGCAATTTGTGGTCGCTAATAGACTGAACGATGACGAATGTGATGCTATCATCAGGGAATATGGTACATTTCTTGAGGCTGTGAAAGCATCCCCGTCAGCTTACAAGGAGTTCGAGTCACACAAGGATGGCACGCGCATCGATACATTCCTGTTCGATAAAATGGACAGCAAAGATGACTATCACAGACTATGGCATAGAGTAGTCTGTAAGGTGCTGCTTTTATCCCATGGCCAAGCTAGTGTGGAGAGAGGCTCCTCCTTCAACAAACAGTTGGAAGTTGAGAACTTGAGAGATCCTTCATCTCACAGCAACATGTTCTTGCCCATATCAAGTCAGTGGGAGGCCCACTCTCATTCTCAGTGGACAAAACTGCTTATGTCTGCCGCTGGAGCGAGGCAGGAGTATCTGGCCCATCTAGAAGATGATAGGAGGAAGAAAGGGAAGGGGAAAACAGTCTTGAAACGAAAAGTGGAAGATGAAAGAATCAAAGAGCTGGAGAAGAAGAAAGCACGCCTGGAAGATGACATGAAGGCTGTGCAGACCTCTGCAGATGAGTTCGCTGGGAACACTGGCAAGCTTACTTGGATCTAGCCCAGTCGAATAGCCTTAGGAGATCTGCAAAGGCAAAGGCCAATGAAGTGCAAGAGGTAGTTGAAGAAATAGCGAATTTGAAGAAGACTACTTTAGAGTCACGTGGTCCCCTGTGAACACAATGAGGGTGATGCTTGGGGTACAGGTAAATGCTGTTTGGGTGTAACCTTTTGGGCATTGCAAGGGTGGTATGTCGAAACCAGAGTCCTTGAATATGGCATTTTAAGTCTTTAAAATGTCCTCGAATTTTGTCTTGCAGAGTGTGTACGAAACCTGTTTTTAAATTCCTACAGTTCAACGATTATTACCTTAGGTTATGCTGTGAGCTACTGGCCCGGAATCCAGCAGTTCCCTCGACTTGCAGAGAGGAATGCAGAACAGATTTGATGCCAAGCATGGGAATATTCTAGTGAATCAAAGTCTGGGAGAGGACATTGGGCCCTTTGCAGAGAGCCTGATTTCTGAAGACAGACGTTGCGATCAACTTTCGGGAAGAACACTGGCGTTGCAGAATAACTCTCCTTACAAAGTAGCTGTGTTGATAGGAATCATTACGCAAAGTGGTAATGATCATCATGACAATCTCTCAGAGCCTATGAAAACCTTCATCCAGAATCACAAGAATCTGAAGACGAACGGTGCCATCTCATCAGCACTGACGTTTGGGATGTACACTGGCGCTGTAGAATCACTCTCCTCACAAAGTAGCTTTGTTGATAGGAATGTGATCATTGGGAAGAGTCATTGTGCAAAGTGGTAAAAATCACCATGTCAATTGCCACTATTCAACGATTATTCCCTTAGGTACATGGTGTGAGCTACCGGCACCGGAGACCAGCAGCTCCCCCGACTTGCAGAGAGAAATGCAGAACATATATGATGCCAAGCATGGGAATATTCCAGTGGATCCAAATCTGGGAGAGGACATTGAGCCCTTCGCAGAGAGCCTGATATGAAAATCGCATGAAAACCCAACAGAACTCTCCCAGCCTATTGAGACTGCCATCAATATTTAGAAGAATCTGAAGACAGACGGTGTGATCTCGTCAGCACTAACAACGTTTGGGAAGTACATTGGCACTGCTCTCATCACAAGGTAGCTGCGTTGGAAGGAATGTGATCATTGGAAAAATTCATTGTGCAAAGTGGTATGGAACATGTCCCTGTGACTTTGTAGATCTCATTAAATCGATGCAACATCAGCCAAACATTATAATTGTGGGTATGGCACACATGGTAGCACCCCATGGAAATAAGCGAGTACGGAGTGTACAAGGTACGGAGTGTAGCATTGCATTAGGATGCCACATCATAATATTAACAGTCTGTTGCATTACCAAGCCATGTGCATGCGCATGACTTTTCCTGCAATGTTCGAGGCTATCACCCTGAAGTGGCAACTCTGGACGTTCACAAGAAAGAGGCATCTAGGTGCGATGTCCCAGAGATTACGCTGTTAGAGGAAACAGCAGAGAGTGATTAAGTAGATCGCTCGAACTTTAGGAGTGATGTAGAGTCATCTGCTTGCGATTGGTTTATTGCAGCAGCAAAACGTAAGTAATCCATACAACATTGAACCCTCCTACAACCAGTTGCCATGCCAACGATGCAAGACGCTCTGCTCTTCTAAAATACTTGATACAGACCAACAGAGGGTACACAGGATAAGCTGGATTTTGGAGAGAGTCGCCAAAGTGTTCACACAGGAATGGTTAACATAAATTATGTTTGGGAGTAATCTACTACACAGAACATTAGGCAAATTGTGAGAGATGTTGGGCTGGAGGGAGTTGACAAAATGTTGGAAATGGATATGAGCGAGCACATACGAGACACCCTTACAGGTTACGAATGACCCTGCGAAATTCAACAAGGTTTTGGTATGACAGCGTTCCCCTGGCAATGTCCGCATACCAGGGAGTAGGGGACATCCTGCAGAAAATGCCAATGTACAACAACCCGGTATTGTCGATTGTTCGATTATTTGATTGATAACTGATTGATCCGATACCAATTATGTATATATTTGTATTGATTCGATGATTACGTGCAAAAGTATGCACTGATAATAAGAGTAATGGCACTGTACCACGCCTGCCTCTCCATCATTACCCTGAGTACCTGGTAGTTATAATCTAAGTTAGAATCTTCAACGTCGGCTTGCTCGGCACGGGGCGTTACAGTTATATACCGAATAGAGATTCAGTCAGCCTTGTGGCCCAGGGGAAGAGTGAATTCCTACACAGCTGCAAGTTACAACTTGTCAGGCGAGTGTAGTACTCTACTCATAGTGACTGATAGTGAACAAGGCCAGGAGCAAAGATAGTAGTTCTGTGTTCATGGAATTCTTGGCCAGTAGCATAGAATTCAGAGGGGATGAGGATTCATCATTTATTCTGATGGACCCTGAAGTGGATTTAAGAGTAAGTATATCACTGGCAAGTGCAAATATCTATCCTACCTCTCAGAAAAGCTCAATAGACGTGTCAGTTGGAAGTATTTTGCAACTTCTCATAGTGAGGGGGTAGTGGATGGGGTTGGTGGTGCTGCAAAAGCTAGAGAGAAAGTATGAAAAGGGTCAGATGCCATAATTGTTCGGATGGTGACAGACTTCACAAATACTGTCAAACAACTGCTCCCTCAAACCAAGACAATTAATCAGTGAGGTTCAACAGTCTGTCTCAGAAAATGGGAGGACCAAGGATGCACCAGGAATAAAGAAAGTTATGTTGCTGCGTCAAACAGAGGTGTTGTGAAAATGTGGGAAACACCACGGGATATGAGAGAGGATGCCCTCATTCAACTAAGGTACAATGAGGATAATCCTACTCCAACAACAAATATCAGTGTAGGGGACTGGGTTATTGTCTCTTATGAAGTAGGTAAATATCCTGGGGATGTGACCAATAAGAGAGGTGCTGACACTGAACTCATGGCCATGATACCTGTTTCTAACAATAGGTGGAAATGGCCGGCCAACTTCGACAGAATATCTACCACGGGCCTGAAAATGTACTCAGGAAAATAGCTACTCCACAAGCATCTTGTGGTGCACAATTCTCCTTCATTGTTGATATTCAGGTGTCTGGTTGAATTTCACATCACACTGTTGGTGAATCAGCATTTATTAGTGCTGTACATAGGGGAAATGTCAGAGAAATACTGTTCCAGATCAAATAAATTATTCCATTTTTATAGTCTTGTCAGTTCTTTATCTACCTAACACAAAACATGGCCAACATTTACATTCTGTAATATACCTGTTTTCAGCTGAAAGTCCTTGTGAGGGAAATGATGACAGAATCAGAAGCACGTTCCAGTGAGAATAGCATCTCCCGAAGTGAGGTTCCAATTTTGGACAATTCAGACATTATACATTTCAGCTAGGACCAAACTATGGTTCTAGCCCAATGCTTGACATTTATCATGTCAGACCACTTGCTATGGAATGGCCCTGGAGTCCATTACTTAGTAGGCTGATGTGACAAATTGATGTATTTACAAACAACCAGTTGGCATACCTATTATATGATGTTGCCATGGCACCGCCTGCCGATTTATTATTTGGGGAGGACAAGGAAATTATTCAACTGTGTGCCACATACTCCCCCAAGTTGAGGGTGGGGCATCCCATACTGCTGTAGGAGAACAATGGTCTGACAGCTCGAGCAGAACCATCAGCCAATGTAGGCAATTCTAATTTCTCCTTAACTCGCTGAATGTTTAACGGATAATTCATTGATGTTAAACGTTTAGGCGGTTTACATATTACCAGGCAGTGGTAAAATTACAAAGGTTGCTAATGTTAGCTCTGTACAAGTCTGACTCTCCCCATTTATGACGTTACGGCCTGGTGGCTACTGACCGGTTAGAGTGAAAGCTGAAGCCCAAAGTTTTCTGCTTCATGGAAATCAAATTTTGCAATGCTCCTCTTCGTAAAGAGTATTCTGAAGAGGTAATAATAATAAAGTGCTGCTCATGAAGTGCTCCCCAATAAGAGCTGTACAGGAAAGGAACAAACATACAGGTCTAGCTCACCATCACCATGTATAATAGACACATAGAACATGGCTACACCGCTACATATATTCCTCTAAATGGATTGAAAATGGTTGAAGATAGAGGAGTAAAAGAAAACTGCCAAAACAAACTGACCACGGAGAGCTCCCCAAACTAATGCAAAGAGGAATGTGCTTACCACTCAAGTTATGTAGGCTCATGATTTCACCAGGGGAAATAGAAACTAGAGAACCAATGGTTCAGAAGCACAACTGAACAAATATTCTGTAGATGGGTCCAGTGGACTTGACCTGTCTTGTTTGGTTTTGTTGGTACAGAATTCTAGTATCATGGATATACATCAGCACTGTGCAACAAAATTTGTAGGAGAACAAGATTTTGAGGTATTTCATATAAGTGGCCACCCAGGCTGGGCCCTGGGCCATAGATTCCCAAATACCCCTAATGGATCATAACTTTGTAAGTAAAGTAACTTTGAAGAAAATGAACCACTTGATGGAGGAGACGTACCATCGTGGCCCCCTCGGCCCAACTGATACAGTGGGCCAAAAATTACTGAACATCCCGAAAGTATGGCTGTTAGCCCATCATTATGACAGAACATCAGCATTGTGCAACACCATCTGTAGGAGATACTAGATTTTGCAGTAATTCATATAATGGGCCCTAGGGCCCAAACTGGGCTCCACCTCAGAATTCCTGTAAACACCCCCAATCATATAATGAATGGATGGGCTCCCATCCCAAAATTCATACACACACGCATACACACGCACGCACCATCGCATAGATTACTTTTGCCTTCGGCAAGGAATCAAAAATCTACTTGTTCCAGTGACAATTTTCTTTGTTGGTTTTTCGTTTTGTTTTTTTCTCCATATGTGAAGCCCTTAGAAACACTGTGTCGAGCGCTATGTAATTTATGCATGTTTTATATTTATTTATTTATTATTTTTATTTTATACCCCTGTGCCACTCCTCTCCATGGAAACTACTTTACACAAATTTCATGGGATACTGACCTCTTTTTCCCTCCTAGGGAGTTTGGCACCAACATTAAAAGCTGTACATAAGTGGAAAGACTGTGGGACTCATTACATGTACGGATGTACCTCAAAACACTTAACACCTAATACTGTAAATAGAGTGAGGCCGAAGAATGGGACTGAGAGCAGTGCCATTCTCAGTGAAGGTCACTGATTTAGTCCTGACGAGGGCTCGCATCAGACACACCCACTTTACCCATGAGTATCTACTTTGTGGTGGAGACAGATGGTAACAATAATAGATCGCCTACCTCTCATTGTGAGCAAATAGGATGAAGCACCTTGCTCAATGGTGCGGCGTGGACTCGAACTCACAACTTCTGGAGTGTTAGCCTAATGGGCTGGGTTCACAGATTCTCTAGTTTCACAATTGTTTATTGTGAGGGTACTGTACTCCCTTTCATCTCTATGTAGCCGACTGCCACCACAGTGGAGATAGGAGACCGACTGCTGCCAGTGTCACCACGATCGATTGTGAAAGGTAAGTGAATTTGAATGGATAATTTACCGTTATAAGGTTGGTGGATTATATTGATACAGTATACTCGTGTGAGCTACTGTATTGTGATTATGGAGCGTGGTAACCCGGTTGGTTCATCCAAAGAGCTCTCTTCCCAGCCTGGTTCCTTCTCCAGTAACTGAGTAAAAATAGAACGACCATCTTTTGCATCCACCAGTCGATTTTGTTTCTGCCATCACTTCCCTCCTCCACAGGGAGGCAGGGTGGAGACAGTTTATGTGGGTATGCCGGTATAGTGACTTTGGATTACATCTAGGACACTCCCAAGTTCCAATTTCCTTTGACATTTTCATGGACCCCATTTGAAGAGCTCTCTCTTCCCAGCTTGGTTCCTTCTCCTGTGACTGAGCGAGGAACCCTGTTGGGCTGTAATCTGTTCAGATGACATCAAGATAGTCACTAAGCCATCAGCAAACTAGATGTTACAACCCTATCTTTTTTCAGTTCACAAAAACTGTCATGACCTTGATGGTATTAATTGCAATCCTAGGCCCGTAGACCGATTCTGTATAAGCACATTTTTATAACTTGACCTTTTGACCCCATCATCAGATGTTGCTTGACCCATTGATTCACAAAAATAGGGCACATCTTCCCTATTAGAAAGACTAGTTACGGTACATATCAAGTCAAGGTTCAATCTCACCTTCCTTCCATGAGTTATGGTTTCCCCAAGTAAGCGTCACACATACACCAACCTGACTACAAAAAAAGGTTTAAAAATGTTTGTATCTGTCTGATTGCAGGAGCTTTTTGTCTATCAACCCGGAGGAGGAGACCAAATGTGCATCGAGGAAGAAAGTGAGTACAAAATCTGGACGCGAGGTGCAACGAAAGACAGAGACTGTCAATTCTCGTGTGGCGACTTTCGTAAGTGATCTGGCTGATTTTGAGTGGCTGGGAGGACGACCGTCAGATGCGCTCCCAGCAAGGCACTGTCAGGAACCTGCCTGGCTTAGAATCGGTCTTCTATTTGGAATTCATACCTCGACTTGTCAAACGTGAGGTATTAAACTGGTTGAACAAAGTGTGTGGTTTTGAGAATCATTTGAGGGACATTTTTAGATGTCTTTTGCACTTGCTCACTGGTAGGTGTGACAGTATTATAACGAGATAAGTATTTAAGTGATCTGTATTACAAATGACTTGCATTATAGTGATCTGTATTGAAGTGAGGATTGTGAGTCAAGGGAAATAGGGAGGGGGATTATTTCAAATTTCAAAGGAAATGGGCAAGAAGAACCATGAACACTAGAAAAAAGTTGTCTGAAATGGTCTTTAATAGTCACAAGATTGGATTTCGCCAGCCTATTCTTTTGCCTTATGTTCGTTGCATTTCTGGGTGAAGTGGTTTTTACTTGGGACACAGATTGTGGAACACCACCACTAAAACCTGGCCATGTATAACAACCCTTACACTTTCTGACAATTCTGAAGACTGAGTTACTGCGGGTTGCACACAGTATTTCACAACAGGATTTCTCTTGATGGGTTCGGACTGGCAAATGTTCTATCTATAGTCCAAAGCCCGACTTAGGAATATAACCATTCAGGCAACAAATTATTAAGCTCCACCCGGAGAGGGGAAGCAAGGCGGCACCTGGGAAGAACAGAAAGAAGTACACAATAAACCCGCAAGTCTTGGGTTTGATCAACAGCATTAGCGACTTGAGTGGATATCCTATCGATGGAGATGTATCATTCACTGCCTGAATAATCTTGCAGGATATGTCTCTAAACTCTGATTTAACATTTCCTTTCTGAGGAATTCCGAAAGTACTGCTGCTTTTTGAGCCACTGACT